>JAODTR010000007.1:2163354-2170854 GCA_025399935.1 Amblyopsis rosae | reverse complement strand
AGTGGCCGGCCGTGATGGACATTCATACAGGGCATGGTGTAAGAGACATGGCAGGCAGGCAGGCAGGCAGGCAGGCAGCGTGGAGGGAGATATTAAACGGAGGGGGGGGGGGGGGGGGGCAGAGGGGGAAGCCGGGGTTAGAGAAAGGGCGTTTCTGACACTTGCTCCCTCATTCATCAGTCCCTCGTAGGCCCGTCGGTGACAATGAAAAGATTTCACAATACAGCGGCGGCAGGAACTCATCGGAGGCCTCATCCATCATGCTCAGCCCCGCCAGCCGTTCCACTGACCTAATCTGTGATGCCTCGCTGCTCGCACAGCCGCTCCCCTTAAAGGCAGCCTTCATTACTGTGGGGGAGAACAGGAGATAGGGGGCCAGGCCAGGGGCCACACTAGCCACACACACACACACACACACACACACTGTACTTGAGGTGCAGAGAACGCTATAGGACTATCTTGTAGAGTTACAACCCCCCAGTGGCTAAAAGTACTGTGCTGGGTATGAAAGCTAATAGATGGTTTAGCTTGAAATAAATAAATAAATAAATAAATGAAGGAGGGAGGGCAGTAGGGGAGGGGGAGCAGGTTGATTTGGTTTGATGAGCTCTAAAAACATCTATTCATTATGGAAATGTCAGTCTTACAATCTGACTGTTGTTCCATCCATCAATCAAGTGATTAGCCAAATTGTTGCTGTCACAAACTATTTCCATGGCAATAGCAGACACAACCTGATCAGATACGCCAAAGTAGAGTACGAGCAGCAGTAACGGGGGAAGGGGGGGCACTGTGCTCGAGATACCATCTTTATGTCGAAGAACGTCCATTTTTTTTCTCTCCCATGCACTTCCATGTTCCCTCCAACAGCTCCCCTGTTAATTCCCCACATCCCCTGCTCCGCACTGGGCTACACAGCCGGTTCCGTGCGGCTGAATGTTAGTTAACAGAAAGGGGGTGGACAGAGGCAGGCTGTCTGGCTGACCCTGGGCCGCGGTTATTACAGAGCTCTATTCCCTAAACCCCTGCTCTGGGTCTGGGGGCAGCGTGTGCTGCCAGCTCAACCTCTTATCTCTCTAACAAGTACCGTCCCCAGACCCCACTGCCTAATGGAGCCTGCCTCCGCGCCCAGGGACAAATTCAATCAAGCCCCTCGCTAAACATCTTGAAATAACAGTCTTTCAGCTCTGTAGGTAAGCTAAACATTGAACACCGTTGTCCAAGTGTACTGTGTAGCTGTCGAAGCTACACAGTACACAACATGCTTTTCACGGCCAAGTGTTGGAGTGTAAATAGACACTGTCCACACAAGCACATTCAGTATGATGTGCAGTCAAAGTCAAGTAAAAGCCCTTATACGTGAACACGTACTGAGATATACATTCTGCTATAATACAATGTAGCAATATTTTGTATTGTATAATGAATAAAGTGATTGTCACACTCATACAATATGTAAATCAATACTATTGATAATATTATATGTCTATGGGTAATATGCCTAGTATATTATTTCTGAAAGAGACCGCATTGCTGTCAGTGTTCATTCATTCACATTTCAACTTATGATCATAGACATGCAGCCTTCCTTAGAGTACTAATTGACAGGCAGGCCTGCACAGGAAAAAAAACATCATGCATCAGAAGTGGTTTATAAACGTCACATCTTGACAAATGACAACCAATGTAGATTCAAGCTCTCATAAATATGATATATTACATCCTATTTATGCAACAGACTTTGACCGACCTTTGCTTTAATCAAAAGCCCATAACACAACTGACAACTGGAAAAATAAAATGTAAAGACTGCAAGTTTAGTACGCAATATGCCTAAACATATAATGGTAAGCTATATACAGTAATTGTACTAAATAAATGTAATAAAATTTAAAATTAACTATAGTTTACATATCAAATAACCACATGATGTTTTTTTAGCAGTGCATTTAAAATAAATACAGCTCTGCTCCATTTCACAGGAGAACTCCGCATAAATACCCTAATCAAGCACCTAGAACATTTCTAAGACTATATTTTACATTTGAGCCCATTCTGTGGACAACATAGAGAGTAACAGGCCATAGGTTTAAACCCCCTAGGTAGTAATTCACAGGTAAAAGGCATGGTGACCCAGGTCAACAAACACCTACACCAGCCATGCTACAGTACTTTACCCATGGGGTCTAATCTACAGTAAGTTTACCGGAAAAGATGGGATAGATACATGAGACACAGATATACTTACTTACTTACTTACTTACTTAATGTTTCTGGCTTCATGTGTTATATGAAGCCAGAAACATTAAGTAGATTTTAAAAACAATACGAATTAATGTGAAAACCAACTTAAAAATCGATTCAATGTTATTCGGCGAAGGTGAGAACATTTTCATGGCTCCTGTTATGAAATTGAGTGCTGTTGAGGAAGAGGATAGTCTTCAAGTGCTTCTTTTTTTCCTTTTTCGACAATTTAACTGGTTGTCCTGATATATTAAATGAACACGCTGACAACTTAACTGTGCTGCCAATCAATATTTCCTATTACTCTCATTGTCAAAGAGAAAATAAAAATATGACGAGGTCAGGTGAAGATTGACAAGGCATTAAGGCCCTATCAGCCGCACTCGTTAGCACATATCTTATCATGAAATAGAGTGACATGCCATTACTCGCTGCATTCATGAAGTTTGCTGAAAAGTATCAAATTGAGAGAAAAACGCTTACGTTTTATACAGCTAGATGGATTTATTAGATACCAGAAAACAAAATTAAATGAAAACGGACAGCAACGCATCTTTCCATATCTGCAGTATGGTGTCTAGTGGAATTGTCTTTGTTTAACTAGCGAGAGTAAATCTGGCGCTCAAGTGTTCAAAGCACTGTCAATATCCCTCACAGGAAAACAATTGCTGTTCAAAGCGGCAATGTCGCGCCAACTAAGCTGTTTAACTCCACCCCCGACATTACGAGCCAGTGGATTCCACATCAATGCGAGGACGAGAACACAATTAACCGAAGGGGTTTAACCTGTCAATCAGGTTCTGTCAACCGATCACACTGGCACTTGTGGGCCCGCCCCCCTCTTAACTCACTGTGTGACATGCTGCTAGCATTCTGGATGGCTGGACTGACAGCATTCTGGATCGAGGCACTGTGAGGTGCCTCCGTGGACGTTTAGGACATGAGAGGGAGGTTGGATGGGGGATGACATGGCAGGGCATGCAGGAGTTTTGTAAATCTTTCCTAATTGGGTTTTATAGCAGCAGCTGAAAACATTGAGGGGTTTGGTCATTGTGTTCAACATAATCATTAGATTTGAGAACACTACCTGATTGAAGGAGGTTAGGTTAAGTAAAGGAAGGGAGAGAGAGAGAGAGAGAGAGAGATGGGAGATGGGAGATGGGTGTGTAGGTGCATGTAGGCAGAAATATGGGCTGCTGTGTGTCCCATTACTTTGCGCTCCTCTTCCAGGCCTTTTGGATTCCATACCGTTCTGTTAACCATCAGCAATTATCTCCCTGTCAGCGCTAAAGGTAACAAATTCCCCCCATCCAGCCAGCCGCTATCATCCTCTGGACACCAGCATCATCTGACAGCAGCTAAATCACGCCAGCCAGCCAAGACTCCTGACAGACAAATGCACTACCTTGGAAAACCCGGGCCCATCACTCTCACAAGAAGGCAGGTGTGTGTATGTGCGCGTGTGTGCGTGTGTGTGTGTGTGTGCGTGTGTGTGTGTGTGTGCGTGGGAGGGGAGGGAGTAAACAAAAAGGAAGGTGGATGGTGAAAGGGAAAGAAGGGACAGTCTCTCCCTTTTGACCTTACACTTTTTCCCCTTTACTTAGTTTCACTCTAAGAGATGGACTGTGTGGGTTCTGCAGCACCCTGTTTTAACCCTGAATTAACTTTATTCTGTCTGGATTTCCTTTTTCCATTACAATAGTAGTAGTAACATTTATAGTTATGCAAATGGTGGCTCGAGTTTTCCACAGAACACCCAACAACTGCTAAACAACACTTAGAGATTGTTTGCACATATTGCAGGGCAAGTAGGAATTGTTCCGGCATTTTTGTTTTCCAGAAAGTTCAGTTTGGAAGTCAAAATGATGCTTAATGCCTGGGTGGTGCTGGCATTTTGAATACAAATGGGCCATATTGGCAATGTAATGTATTGTATGTAATCTACTGTCATTGTGTCATTTTGTAAAACAGCATTTAAAATCGGAGGCCTGACATGCACGTGTCTACTGTACAGTACTGTATGTGTTAAAGGGGACCTACACTGCCCCTGGTGGCCAAAGGCAGACAACACAACTACTCACTAAGCACGCTAACGCCAGAGCTATCCAGGCATGCACTTGGTGTAAGATGAGTGCACGAGCGCATGCTCACAATTTCAGGAATATGGATAATCTTTCTCTGCATGCTGTTCTCTAAGAACGCTGATATGCATTCAAGGCTGGTGCGGCTGGAGAAGGATAGCTAATCTGTTTGGCGTATTACTGTATCAGCACCTAGCTTGATTGTTAGCCCATGTGATTCAATATTGCAACACTCAAAACAGCTTAATGTGGAGTTTTAGTTTTATAATGAATGCATGTTAGAAGATACAACCAGAATTATCATGCTCAGTTAATGTTTATGTTGGTACCACTCAGAAAAATTTGCTAAAACCTACAGTAAACAAATGGGTTCACTGAGCTTAAGCCTCGCATGTATGAGGCGGGGGAATACATGTCTGCTCAGATGAGTGTGATTAATGTAGCAGACGGACAGGTGGGGGTTAGGGGATGGGATGATTCCTACACTAAATGACATAGCCTTTTCTGAGTGTCAAACACATTTACGGCGCAAGTCATTGGCATGCCACTGTGGCTTAGAAAATCACCTTCCCCATTTATGAGAAGGGAGCCGTATTTACATTCAGCACTCGGTGTACGCATCAGACGGGGGCGATGCGGCCTGTGCGAGGTGATGTGGGGGGGAAAAACCTGGGCCTTAACTGATGTGTGGCTTTAACAACACCCCCTTCCCCCATCAGCATACATTAGCATATTGGAGCTGGCACACAGGTAGATTTCCGTCTGAGGCGTCCTGTATCAGGACGTACGCAGGGAACACGGGAGATGCTTCTGACAGTGACCTGTCAAACCAGATAGGATGTGTTTAACGATAAGCTGTCGGCCTGGTTTCACACACACGCCCCACACACACACGCAGGTACACACACGCGCGCGCACACACACACACACACCACACATACAGGTTCACCTTTCAGATTAAGGGGAACATGATTATTTCCCCTCATATTAGATCTGCAAAGAGGAGCACATGCTATGCACATACAGTACAGCAGAGGTTACAGCATACAACACTAATAACTGACGACAAATACTATACTGTATCACAATGAGCTGCTATCAAAGCTACGTATGCCTACTAATTCTACCACTAAGTGTAAAAGCCCCAAATAACAGTGTCACATACAGTACAGTGGACACATGTATTAAATGCCTCCATTTACTTTGATGATAACACACTGAAGACAAAGAATATCCCAACATCTGACTTTGAGCATAGGAACACAGCTGGCAAGATTGTTGCAATTTAACACCAAAACAAGCACAGCAGTGTAACAACAGGGGCCACATTTAAAGTAACAACAAGGATGCAATTGTGAAACGAGCCTACCACTGTGTACTGGTTTAACTGTAGTAATTGGGGGGCCACAGGCAGCGTAGCTTGTATGGATAACACACACACACACACACGCACGCACGCACGCACACACACACACACACACACACAACAGGCCTCTAGGCAGGATCAATATTTGTTGGGATTGCACCTTGTTCCAACAATGTAAGATTTACAACAGGCGTGGGGGATTTACACTTTGTCTTCGGAGCAACTCATCAACGCAACCCAATTACTAACCCCAGACAGGCCGCATTAACATGGGCCCCGCCAGTGCTTTATGGCCCCCTCAGCCTGTTCATGCGCTGGCACCATAACGGATACTATACACTCAAAATGTGCTCGCAGGAATGAATTCCCAGTCTTTCATTACTCCCACAGTGATTTACTTCATATAATTTCACAGCCATAGACAAAGATAACACATTGTAAATTACACCCATCCTGTCTGCTTGCTTCAGCACAGGGGTGGGGAGAAAGAGGGGGGAGGGCTGTGGGGGTAAGAAGGTGGGGGGGTGGGGGAGAAGGGGAGGAGGGTTGTTGCTCGCTGCGGTGGGTAGATTGTTTTGTCCTTGTCAAACTTTTTGGACTGAATGTCAGTTAAGTGCCGATTCAGCAGGGATTTAGCGGCGAGAATACGCCTCGAATAATCGAATGGAGAGTCTCGATCAGTTTAACAAATACCCAACAAAAAGTTGGGTAGTGTGTAAAATGTAGTACTGTGATTTGTTTTGTCTTGTTTTTTTCTTCTGTCAACTCTTTAAAATAAACCGCTCGCAAAATCGTAATTGTGGGTCAACGCCATAACACAACACCCAGTAACAATGACATACAGCAGCAGCCACCACCACAGTACTAAGATGCGGTGAACGGATGTCACTTTCCGCCCTCGGGCTATTGGCAGAGAGGTGCTAGGAATCCTCCGGCTACCCCTGTCACCCCTGTGTTAGTTTAGGATGGGTATGCCACTAGCCCCAATTCACAGTCACATCTACAGTGGCAACCATTTCTATCAAACGCCTCTTACGACCTGTCTATCACTGTCGGCAAGTACAAATATTTAGTTTTAAAGCTGTTGCATCGTTTTTTCCAAGTATTATATAATTTTTTACAGTAAATAACCAAACAAAACATAGTATTATACTACTATTACAGCCATATTATACTGTATTAGTGCCATAGGATTTTACGTTCATTCAATATCAGCAAATGTCACTGTGCCATCTGAACTATACAGTACTTGTCGTCGAATTGTGTCACTGAAAGAGATCTTCTGTGGACTGTAGGAAGCCCCCTCCACCCTCCATTCATTCCAATTTCAGCGGTTGATAACTAAGAACATTAGTTTTATGCCACTTGCCAAGCTCAAATTAAAAGAGAGCTAACTTTAATGACACCGCAATTAATCGGCCCAATAGACAGACAGCTAAGAGACGAGATATTGACTTCATTAAGGATAATGTATGATGTCATTAAGTCAGTAGGGTCACCTTGTGTGTCATACAACCCGGTTAATGTATTTTGCGTTTTCCACAAATTACATCATTTCAAATGTGAGCTGATGTAAATGATATTCAGGAGACTGGTGCTTGAATCAAGAAGCCTGGAAATAAAGCTTTCCTAGTCAAATTTTGTCAGAAGACATGTATTTGTTTATCTATTTTATCATTATTGTGCTCTAATATACATTAGCAATACTGTGGGCTCATATTATAAATGTTACTAACCAAGGAACAATAAATAAACAACAATGTGGAGCTTCACTAAACTTCCATTGACCATATGTCTAACACACATTAC
>JAODTR010000007.1:2142473-2156929 GCA_025399935.1 Amblyopsis rosae | reverse complement strand
TAAAATATTGACATAAAATCCTATGGTCTAAAGCCTGTTCTCTGGGGGTTCACACTCACCTGCGCAAAGCGTAACATGTACATTATAATAATATAATAATAATAATAAAAATAATAATAAAGCACTGGCTACTTAAAGTACATGCAAAATATACATTTTTTCAGGTTATGCTGCATAGGCAGTGAATCACACAAAGTCACACTCACGCACACAAATTCAACACCATAAACCCATGTCATTTGTTGTAATGTCCAAATTCCACTACGGTCAGGTCTGCTGAAAATATAAAGTTGTCCTAATTAAAGAGGGTCATGTGTGTAAAAGAGGAATTTCGCTATAGAAAGACAACAAAACTAAATAAATAATTTACAGTGAAGTGGTAATTATACAGGCCATAACTTAAAGCCATCCCTCGCCTATAATTACTGTGGCTTAGTGTAATCAACAGCACTTCAAATGCTCTGAGGTGGAAAAGTACTTAGACACATACCCCGCCCTAGACTTCACAAGGTCCCATCAAAACACATGACTTACTATACACAGAAGTGCACTGCAAAGTGGATGCGTGCATGGGAGGGATTAAATTATTATCCTATTAATGAGGTAAATCCCATATTTAGAAACTCATAACGTCCTGTCAATAAAGCACTATATTAGCACTAGCTCTGTAAGCTAATGTATACAGTACTGCATGAATAACACCACAGGTTAGCCAGCTGTACATTGATACAACTGACCTAACATTAAGAAAACAGGAGTAAGTAGTAAACAACAGTGAAACATCTCTATTATGCAACAGCATATTATGCTCTCCCTAGCATGCAGCAGTATACTAAACCTCTCTCTAGTTGACATAAGGGCATATAGGCCGTGTTGTTAGTGTGGAGAAAAGCAAGCCTCTGCTGTGCAGCTGATGTGCTTGCTATGTGATGCTACATAGAGCCGTGTAGCGGGGTGGATGTGAGCCTGCTGAGGAGCTGAGACCGAGCCGGCTGTCAGTGGCATGACTGATCACTGGGGCCGGCTCTGGAATAAAGACGCCAGCGTGTCAGCTGTAAGCTCCTGAGAAGGTCCCATCAGACAAGTGGATCTGTATTGACAAGCCAGAGACGCAAGCAGCGAGTGATGGAAAGACATACAGAGAGAGAGAGAGTGAGAGAGAGAGAGAGAGAGAGAGAGAGAGAGAGAGAGAGAGAGAGAGAAAGAGAAAGAGAGAGATAGAGAGGGAAAGAGAGAGAGAGATAGAGAGGGAAAGAGAGAGAGAGAGAGAGAGAGACAGAGAGCGACCGACCGACAGCACGAGAGTGAGAGAGGAGTCACTCACCTTGGCACAAGCTGCAATGTCAGCTGGCCTGGTGGCCATCACTCTCAGGCCCTGTCCTGGGTATTATTTAAAGCCAAACAAATATCAGGGGCTGAATGTCACCACAAGGACACCCAAGCTGCTGATGCTCATCTCCACCAATCAGTGTCCGCGGTTCCAAATCACCCTTTCCCCTGCCCTCGCCGACAGATCCATCTTCCTTGTTCCTACACCCTCTTTCACACGGCCATCCAACCCTCTCCCCGACTACAGCATTGAGGGGAGGCACCAAGCAACAGATTTATGACCACGTGCGCACACACATGCACGCACGCACACACACACACGCGCGCGCGCACACACACACACACACACACACCAGTCTCGGCTTGAGCACAATTTATTGACATTAGTGGTCAGCTTTCTTTTCCAGAAAGTGCACGTTGAATTAATTTTAACTGCATCTTAATGTTAAATATCCTGGAAACGCTAAATTTCATGGTAGGTGATGCTCACAGGCACATAAGCATGTATCAAGTTCTAGAGCTGCACATTAATTTAATAAAAAGCAGTTAATAACTGCTTCATCTCAGCCATTAATTACACATATTTTATGCTGAGGAATGATCCTGTGAAACTATGTAATGCATCAAAAGTTTAATTAATTTAATTTCATTGTTTTTATTACATAATTATGTCCATATAGCTTGATCAGGAGCATCTCATGTAAGGCCTGGGTTTGGGCTGGTTACGTCTGATTTTGTTCAAATGTATGCCATTGAAATACCTCAATACCTAGTCATTGTGTATCGTAGATGTTTTCAGCTTGCTGAACAAACATGGAATGTACAAAACAAGTCTAGAGCTGACGGCAAATAAATATTTGCAGTGCAAATTGTTATTTTGTTGCATTGCATTGAGCTGTACCTTTGACTGAAATATCCCTAAATGGAAGCAAGGAAAGATATTTTATTTTTAATAATCACAAGCTCAGCAATAAACATGTAAATCTAAATCTAGCCTTTTTCTCCTTTTCAATAACTGCTGCCGTAAAGGCCCGCTGAGCACAAGCAGCCATAAAAGTATGTAAAATAAATTAGAAGAGCATAATGAGAGGCTCCAGCAATTCCCCCATAAATATAACATAATGACCACAACTAAAATGTCAGAGAATCCAATAAATCAATTTCCAGCGGACAGGCCGGCCTTTATGTGCAGAACACACGGCCATATTTATAATTCTCCCCCTCTCCCTCCCTCGCCTGTTTTTGAAAGATCTAATTTTTTGGGGAGGGAGAGCAGCCACAGGGAAAGGGTGCAGCGCAACACAGGCCCCTCTAACACAAGGAAGCTTTAATATGTGTTCCGTGTGATTCATCACCGTGACATGGACACCTGCGGTCGGGGCCCGCACCATTTCTACTGCCTAAATGGTTTCTTGGGGACTTTCCCACACACACACACACACACACACACACACACACACTTGAAAAAGGGAGATGATGGGGGGCAAGAAGGCCTCATACTTGCTACTGTAATACATTCCACAGCCATTGAGCAAGACCAGTGCTAGAACTAATACACTCTTCAAGTAAACATTTTATTTATTTATTTATATTTTGTGGGGGATTACAAGGTGTTTTCATGATGCCACATGAGTTACAGATCCATTACAGCTATAACTGGTCCCTCGCACATCAAACAACAACCAGTAACTCAATGGCAGTGGTGACCCACTTCGGCCTCATGACATTGTGCATTGTTACTGTACATCTGTGCAATCACACTGGATGTACAGTATATGCACGTGGAACTGAGACACAATTGCATTACATTATTGACATCTATATGCAGACATTTAACTGGCAGCCGCACACGCTGGGAAACCTGACAACAGCTTGGCAAAACAAATAAATCTGTAAGTACAGCTAACTGCACAGGAATGCAATTATTCAAATTGCCAGCCAAGCTAAATGAGACTGGCAGTTATGGACAAGCTTATAAGGAGTATGTGAGTGACGGCAAGCTAGTGAAGGGTTTATTGAGGACACATCTTGTGCACATAAACTGTACATACACATTTACACACACACACACACACACACGTGCACACACTCATACACACTCATGGTCTGAGGACATGGCCTCTCTCCTTGGGTTGAACTTCAACATTTCCAATTTTATTCCTGAAAAATGTGTTTGTTTTGTTTTTACAGGCTTGGCTACATGTAGGCATGGTTAATGATGGGCTGAGACACAAAGACGATGGAAATTACCACACGTAACTGTAGAAGGAGGACAAATGAGACAAGTTAATGGGTTAATATTAAGGGAACCAATGTTTTACAGCACCCAACACTGTAAGGTAACACATGAAACGGTTCTGAGCCGAGCCAAGCCAGGTTCATTGCACACAACTGTGCAGTGGTCTCCCATATTTTCAACGCTGCTTTAAAACTCTGTCCGTCAGAACCCAAGTCTCTGGAGGTGGCTTGTTTAAGAAACAATTATGGGGAGTGGGGGGTGGGAGAGGGGGGGATTATACAGGGACATTTGTAGGCAGTAGGTCTGGCCGGCCAGGCCAGCATGCTGGAGTACTTTTCACAGCTGATTTATAACACTGTCGTCTTGGCAAAGCAACATAATTAATAGGAGCATGGACTTCTAATTCCAATGACTTCCACACCAAGTGAATTTCACTTGATTTATGATGGTCGGTGACTTTGCATTTTATCAGTTCATTCAGTCATTATTTATGCTGATGACCAATTTCATTGGGTCGCTATCATCTAACTTTCCACTAATCAAAGAGAATTAGGGTTCACTGCATTATTTAGAAGCTGCTAATTAATCTTTGAAACAAAGCTAGAAGAATAGCTATGGGCATCGGGCACACTGCCTAAAGTTCACAACATTGACTGAGATTGTAAAGCCGTGTTTCATAAAGACCTGCACTATAAGAACAAAACACTTAAGCAGATTTACTACAAGGACAACACATTTTTAGCAAAGCAAAAAACTAAATGAAAGGCCCTAAGCTATCATTGTTTCAATTAATAAATAATGTACAGTACTGTATGTATGCAGAATCATGAAGGAAGACACACCTGTTTAAAGCCAGGAGGCACTATAGCCAATTATTAAACGCAGTCAATGACCAACTGTTTTTGTAAAAGGCATTAAGATAGAACAACATTCTCAAAGAGGCTAATAACAAGGCCACATAACAGAGAACATGACTTGCTTATAACACTGAGGCAACCTTTGCCTCCATAATATAGCCGGTCAGTCCATAGATTACCTATTAGGCTCAGGCGAACCACATACTGCTAGTAAATGGGGGTGTAATTGTGGAACACGCATTCCAGCAACATGCCATGCACTGTAATTGCACTTCAAAGGTGCTGCCAATTTATGACTGATGAGTCAAAGCAGCCTTAATTTGAAGACTCTATGAGCGTCTCAGCCCAGAGGCGCAGGTGAACATATCAAACAGCGCATGTTTAAAAGTGTCAATAATTATCCGCATGAGATCAACTTCAAAGTCAGCCCTGATTAAGGTGGTGACTCAGAAACCTGATGAACAAGACAAGATAGTATTAATGAGAATGTTTTATTTCTTATTTCTAGTTATTTCCAATGTGACCATGCTGATTGTGTGGAGACAAATTCTAATATAAAACATTTAAATCTAGTTCTTTAATGTCAGCTTTACAACACGATAACTTATAGCTGTTTATTACTATAATCAATCTATGTCTTAATGACAACATAGGATGAGGAACCTTGAAAAGGGAAGGGTCCAAAAGCAAAGTTACATTCCTGAAAACCCTAAATCATGTGTACAGTGGCTATTTATCATTTTACTGGGTTTTAAGTGGTTATCAATTTTACTTCACTATACTGTAGTTTTGTCTGACAATTCGCTGTCTAAGACAACTATCCTCCAGCATTTCATAAAACCACAGGTCTTGTAAACCAAATGCAATTGGCAACGACTCTCCTAGTCCCTTTAGATCAAACAAGCCATTTACTGTACAGAAAATGAAAAATGCACTCTTCAAGTATTTGACAACAGGCCCAACGCAAATGATCAGACTTCATTTGTTAGCCTTGTCCCTTCCGCCGATTTGTGTGTGATGAATTGCATTTTGCAAACCGCAGGAGGCTAAGCATTCTTGACACGTTTTTATTGATTTGCTGGGTTATATGCATGTAATCCTGTTCGTAGGTAAATCGTGGCATAGGCAAATTCGAGCCGCAGCGGCCCTACTTTGTGGAAAGAAAATTGGAGCCACCGCATGGGAGGTAAAATGGAGACGGCCTGGGTAGAAAAGAGATGTGGCCGCCCAGTGGATTCTGGGAGCCTCTATTAAGATTTATAGGTGGTGGGATTCTACGGGCCTGAGGCATTATTCATGGTAAAGCCTTTCTGTCTGGGCCTGTTTGTAAGATGAGACAGAGCTGACAAAGATGGAGGCCTCTACAAAAGGGTCAGGCTGCATGTATGCAAAGCTAGTTCACCTGGCACACCTACAACATCAGCCGCAACCATTCGGCATGTCACCAGAAAAACCCACAGACCAATTAGAGTCAAACCGTGTCGGTGACAAGGTACTGTTAAACACCAAGTCTGCACGTGAAACGCATTCACATCCATTTAAATAATCCACTACACTATGGTTTAAGCTATGGTGAAACGCACTGACTACAGCCTTCTGTGCACAAACTGTAGAGTATGTACAGTATAGTGTGTCTACTTAGATGTACCTACCTAGATGCATTATGGGGCATCATAATGCAAGCCTCAGCTTTATTTACATGAATGCTACCCCGTTGAGGACTTCACAAGCAAGCGCTGACTAACAGGTTTTGGATTCAGCATAGTAGAGCTCTGTTGCCATCTGACCCAAACTTATTTAAAAGAAAAACAGATTTTGGGTCCTCGTTTAAAAAGCCATGATAACATAGAGTTTATTCAGCAATTTCCGGAATATCCCACCATACTTTATTTGGTCTTATTAGATGAAAACATAAGGATCACCTTCAACTTTATTAATGATGGTACTTGGGATGAAAGATGCTGCTGAAAATCTGCAACATCTGTTTTGCTGCATTCACCGCTCAGCAGGCCCCACCTATTCCTCATGCCTAATGATGCTGATCCACTCGGCAAGTTTTACGGACAAATGTGTATTTGGCCACATTCATCATCCTGAATGAGCGTTCCTGATGAGCCATCCGCTGGCCTGCTTCGCTCTTTCTCCCACACGTTAACAAATGACAACCGTACGCCACGTGTTTTCCATTTGTGGATATGTGGTGGGAGGGAGGAGGGAGGGAGAGGGTACAGGGGATTCCAAGGATGGACAGCTTCCAGGGAAGCGACGACGTGCCTCTGCCTTTGAAGGGAAAACTCCCGGTGTCCCATCAAAGCCGACCACAGAGTCCGAAAAATACATCATTTCCGCGAGGAACTACATGTACAGAACCTTCCCATGTTACTGTCACGGCCCAAAGACTCAAGCACTGACAATTAGACATTAATATGAGACTCCAGCACTCAGCGGTCTTCGCTTGCAGACCGACGTGAAATGGTGAACACAGAAATATATGGGCACGGTGAATAGCATGTTTACTTGGATAAACAAGTCGATCAAAGTCTCGCGGAGCTGCACTCGTAATAAATCACATTCCTTTTGATGTGCAGCTGGTTGGGAGTTTGGAAAGGAGGATGATTTTAACAGACATGAGTCAGACACCGGTATACGCTGTCTGCTTCACTCAAAGCCTGGGAATCAAAGTTTAGTGAAGCTCCAGGGAGATGTGAGAGCAGTAAATAAGTTATACATAAGGTCATAAGTGAAAACGGACCATGTCAGATCCCTGGATCATAATGTTCTCGTGAGAGAGAACAGCATGGAAGCTAATGTGGCGAGAGAGATGGCTCCAATTTACTCAGATATCCCACATTTCAAGTGCATGTTACACAGACCCACTATTGCATGAAATTGTAATGAACATTAATGCTTGACATGTTTTCAAACTTGAGTTGGAGTTTTGTTTTCTTGATGTTTTGCATTTACATGCTATTGCAGTGTACAGTATGTGTGTCTGTGTGTATGTTTGTATGTCCTCAGCCACTTGCTTTGCAGAAGAAAACCTGAGGAATGGCTGTATAAGCTATTAAGCAGCACTGAGCCTGGGCCCGGAGAGGCAGGCGTTTTCAGGCTGCATTCTCAAGTTCAGAATAGGGCGGCGGGTCCTGCAGCTATTTTGCACTTGTGGAGATAGATGCTGTTGGCAGGCTTAACATATTTAACATGAGCCAGTGTAAAACTATCCATTGCACAAACAGCTGGAGAATATCTACTGGACTGCTGGGGATAAATCATATCTAGGAAGGCAAAACAGTCACAGCTTGACGTCCCAACCCCAGGCCTAATCTCCTGACAAGTGTAAATGCGGACAAGCTATTTATTGTCGGTTACAAACACCCATTACCTAGAGCTCCTGTTATCTTCCCTCTGACCCATCTGGACCCCCAAGAGTATGTCTAGTGATACTGTATGTTGTGATTGCTGCTGCAAAAGCAATATTTGATCATAGATATTTACAGTAACTTGCCGTTTTAGGACTATTTAGAGAGGGCTTCCAAACGTACATAAAGAACACATCATAGTTTCATTTGTCAAAATTGGGCAGGGCCACGCAAACTGCACTGTTTTCTCTCTGTGTGTCAACACGTAACTGATGTCCAGCTGTTATTTTGTTGATCTAAGTCATCTCTGCATGTTTCAGCCAAAGCTCTGGAAATAGAACCGACACTATGATAGTGAATTCACTTGCTCCACCTACATTATATTCTACCGGTACTTGCTTTCTCACACAAGGGTAACAAAAAGATAGAAAGGATAGGAGTATCAGATATTTCCTGAATCTCATCATGCCAGAGCTACAAAAGCCTAATGTTGCGGATAAAAATTACAAGATCTGTTGACCTCCTACAAGTTTCTATTGGTCTGTAATAAAAGTGTAGTCTTGTGGTGAGACTAGTATGAAGAAATTAAGAAAGCCCCTGTCATCAGTGTGATAAGTTTTCTGCGCTGCTCTTGTGACAATGTCATTTGATAGCTACACATAAATATAGAACTAACTTTGTGGGAATGTGTTCATACATTTTGAATAAAAAAAAAACAAAGGTGGATATGTTTATTAGAGCGTGTTCTACAATATGAAATGTGAATGATCAATCACACAGAGCGTATTACACCAATTTTCTCTGCCCTCTGTATCAACAAAGTTCACAGACACCAAATCAGTTTCAAGGGAACCCGGAGGCTACAAGTGCAAGCCTGCTATATGAAACATTCATAATTTATGTGCATTTGATGTGTGATATGTACAAAAAAAAACACTTCTGAGGAATTTTAATAAGCTTGAGGCAAATAAGGGAGAGATCTCAAGATGTCTTTTTTTGAATCACTCCAAAAATAGGAAAAAAAAGTTTAGAATTCTAAAAACAGATATGCTTGTAATCATTTCAATGCTTTATTGGTTGAGTGACTTGGTTCTCATAAGGGCATTACATGGCATGAGAGGGACTCAGCAGCACCATATATACTGTAGTCAACAAAGGAAAGCTATTTCCATTGACCAATGCCTTTCTAAGACAAACAGACATTGATATTCTACTTACAGTCAATGAAAGTTACGGTAGATGGAAAAACAGTGTTGAGTTTAGACAAATGCAAACGACATGTTATTATTCTTTTTTTTTTAAGTATGTGTCAGCTAATAAATCACCGAAACCATAAAGTGTCTTGACCCTTTCAACAACAAAAATAGTATAATCATTGTGATTGTGTATTGACCAACGGTAACCTTTAACTATTGTTTGTCCATTAGGCTCACATATTAGAATAGATGCCACTTATTTAACTTGCTAACAGCGCCCGACATTAGCCAGAGTGCACTCGCTACTCTGAACAACAAACATTTGCACTGATTCACATATGGGAGGAATCATTGCGAAGAGAATACTAAGCCTGCACGTTAATTTGTCAGCCCATTAGAAAAACCCTCACTGTCGCTGAGACAATCACGCCGGTGGGCGGGCCTACATCCACTGAGGAGCCCTTCTCTGAATCAATTCAACGTCAAGTCTGATCAGGAGGCTTGACGACCGGGGCTGGACTAAGAGACACAGACAGGCAAGGAAGACAAGATGGAGAGGAGACCACAAAGACACGGGCGTGTGATGAGACTAGCAGAGCAATCTCGCCCGGCACTCTGTAGCTGCAGTGCACGTACTGAGAGAGCACAGGCTGGTTCTGAACAACAACGTTTGCAAAGAGGCCAGTTGTAAACATTATCAGTGGATGGATACCCTGTTACAGTCTGCCTAAGCAGCATGATAGTGCACTTTGTTATTAATCAGAGCAACACATTAGACACTGCTTCTATACTGATGTATACTGTAATATGAAACACAGCACAAATACATACAGCACACCATTGTGCTTCAATGGGAGGTTCTAGTATGCATGTGTGTGTGTGTGTGTGTGTGTGTGAGAGAGACATGTCCACAAGACTGAAGACTGAAGTGGACTCTGACATCCACTAGGCATCAAATAAACGCAAACCGGTGAATATCATTGAACATTGTTGTGTATTTCAACAACCAGACTCCTAAATACTGTATGGCACTGCCTGGGAAATCCCACAGCCAATTTCCACCAAGATTGGCCTACAAAGACATGAGGGACTGGCTTTCAAAAATAGAACTTGATTGCGCCATGTGGGATGAAACGCATCATTCAAGCTAACCATTCCCCCGTCTTTCTCTGATAAAATCCTCTTTCCCATTCATTACTCCCTATCATAAACACAGGTCTACGGGGAAGCAAACCTTAGAAGTGGTTAAGCCTTATCTCCAGTTTCCTATTTCTTGGGTATTTATCTGATGGTACACATTGCTTTTGGTAGGCAAAATAAGTTACTCTGCTTCCAACAGGAAGACGTACAGTAGATAGGACATTAGGGATTTGTTTATTTCAGTTGCAAGCCAACGTGTATTCATGCACACTGTATGTTGCTACAGACCAGCACCTAAATATTTCTCAACGCGAGATAAATGCACGAGATAAAGGCACGAGTCAACACGCCATGTGTTTTATGATCCTACACAGAGCCCCGATGTCAGGCTACACTTGACTGAAAGTGCATTCCGCTGTGAATTTCAGACATTCAACTATGGGGTTGTTTGCGACGAGAGCGATTGGATGGGACAGCTGTCATGCGTCCATCAGCCGTCTCGGTCTCAGACACTCGATGGAATGACGGGAATTGAAAAGAAGTTCATTTGTCTCCCTAATAAATCTATTGTCTCGCCTTCCTCCAGCAGAACTAGCAGTGATAGACACATACCGGCACAACGCAGGCAGACAATTCATGTGAGGGATCAGATCCAGATCCATACCGCTTGTCGGGTTAGAGCTTATTTGAGTGATGTAAGCAGTCAGACATCACTCCAGTAAAGTATTGACACTATAAAGCATGACATAGACATTATTAAGGGGATACAAATTAAATACAAACATCTTTAAAGAGATGCTAAAAAAAAACACACAAAAAAAGACACATTTCAGCATGCCCTAATATTTGGTGAATAAAGGTGAACCAGTGTCTTGAGCCTAGCTACAGACGAGAGGCCTTTTTATGTGTTATGCTGAACGTAGCATCCCCCTACCGTGACCCAGGCAACAATGAACCCTTATACGCCCAAACAGAAGCAGTTGAATAAAACCCAACAGCCTGTGTAAAGAGGAGTTGAAGGGGGTCATGTAAACTTGCAGTGGACTAGAGGGCTCCGGAGAGAAAGGAGGAAGAATCGTCTTTTGAACCTCGACATTGTTTGTTGAGAGGGAGCTCTGGCATCACAAACACCGACCCAACTTTCTTCACTGACAGGTCGAAAAGAGAATAGAAGCCTACAAAGACGTGATACATTGTGTGTGTATGTGCATATGTGTGTGTTAAAAGGTCTGTTCTGTAGCCCTAAGCTTGCTATCCAGTAAGGCCCCCCTGGGGTTCCATGGAAGAACATTCTCTGGCTGTCCAGAGGTTGTTTTGAATACTGAAACAACACGAAGCACAAGATATATTAATCATTGATAAAATTTAAACAATATATGTTTGTTTATTGTATTTTTCCATTAGAATTTGTATTTGTACAATCATTGAGATGTCTTTCTGCAAAATTACCAGAATAAAACCCACTATACTTTAAAATCGTTGTGTAACAAATACAAAACATTATTATTAAACTAACCCAAGCAAAGGGTCAATAAGACATTCAGCAGTGAAGAAATTAATACATAAGAATACCGGTATAAAGAAAACAAAATAAATCTGCCGACTTCAGCAATGTGGAGCAGTGCTTGTGGTGTCCACAGAATGAGACATCTTGCCACAACTATAATGGCGAGACTAGGCAGCCAATCAAAGCTTCCTGGCCAATTATCTCCTCTTCATAGCATATACAGTACGTTACACACAAAGCATCAACAATGTCTCTTGGACTAGCTACATTTGGCTACTTGTATGTAAGGATGCTTGTTTTCTTCTGACTCAACTTGAAATCCCACATGCCATGCAAAGTTCTAGTAGATTTTCTGTTGCAACGCTTGTCATTACATCAATTTATTTCAATGTCATTTGCGTGGGCTAGAGTTTGTCTAAATTGATGAAAGACAACATGACTCACATTGGACATTACTTTATTGCCCTTGCAAGCCACCCACTGCAGCAAATGAAGAAAAATAGAACTGTTGTTGAGCCCACACAGATCTCCTCAAAGATGATTTTAAGGCTGACAAAATATTTGGAATTCTGAAATAAGTTTAATTGTGTTACTATTTTTTTATTTTATTTGTTTAATTAAATTTTCTTTAGTGCTCATAATAGCATGGTTATATTTAATCACTGTATGTCTGGCCACATTTCAACAGAATTACATCTTACCGGTATACACATTATGTGACATACGACTGCAATGGCAATTTGTTAGCAATGGCACATTGCTAACAAATGTCGTTAGATCTGCTGTTGTTTTGCTGTACTGTCAACTGTACTGTCAATGGTGACATTTCTAGGTAAAAGGCAAATAACAGTGTGTTGTTGCTGGACTGTGTTTTTCGGGGAGCTGTCATCACATTCACAGCCATGCAGTCTTTGTTAATTCGAAATAGAATCTTCCAAGAGCCACAACAGATAAACACCAGGTTCATATTCTAATTGCTGTCCATTGTAGAGACACAGCATGTATTTTATTCATATATATCATACATCATATCAACCACACCAAATATTCCATATTCCACCTTGCGTTGTGATTGTAAAAGGCTTCCCATGTCACCCATCTCAAGAGCATTAAGGGTGCCACATTCCCAGTCCCCCTGCTCAGGAGGAATACTGGGAAGGAAAGGCAGGCGTCTTCCCATCTCCTAGAGAACACATTGTGAGGAGGCCCTTGGCTGCACCAGGACCGATCGCAGGGTCTGTGTGAAATCCAAATTGACTGATCCAGGCCAGAGCCAGGATTACACCACTACCCCCCACTCCCCCGCACCCAAACTTAATTCTGTGCCTTGCTACAATGGGCTTCCTGTAAGCGCGGTCAAGTGAGCCGTTAGTTAGCTACAGAGGATGCAGCAGAGGTGCTTCAGTTAGCACTGTGGGAAAAGGCAGGCAAACCACGGGTCATGTTACCAGTCATCCAGCCATGAGCCAACAGCCCCAGGGCCAACAAACAACTGTGCCACTCAGCATGTGGTGCCCCCATGTTTCTAGCAAGTGTCAGGTCCTGGCATCACAAGCTGCCCCTGGGCTGCTTGTGATGTCAGTCAGGACATAGAACCGTTAAGTGGGTCAACAACAACAACAACAACACTGATTATTCCACTGCTGTTTATCGTGCCTCATTACTAATGAATGGTGGACTTGCTAGACTACAATAGTTATGGTCTCTTAGAAACATTCCAACACAATATGAGAGTGTTTGGAAATGTGTTTTCATATTAACTATGATTTAAACACTTCAGATCATAGATACGTAACTGGTTTTGAAATTACCAATTATATATTGATGAAGATAAAAGGTTTAGACATTTGAGCTCGCACATGTTTTGGCATGTTAGCAATCTGTTAGCATGAACAATGCAGATCATTTCTGTAAGGGCGGCCTGAAAGAAGCCTACTTGTTTTAATTATACCAGACAAAAGATCCTCCCTGATGCCCTAAATCACAGCAGTGACAGCAAGTTCAATAGGCCCTTCTAGAACAATGCACCCCACTATTGACCACATCTCACAGCTTGCAAAAGTGTACCACTTGCCCAGAAAGGATAATTACACGCAAAAGTCACTGGAAAATTGTCAATAGATGGCTTTTACCATCGGTCACTGTGAAAATCAATGAATAGTACATATTTCAAATATTGTTGTTGTTAATACAGTTGATTCCACGTGCATTTGTTACTGTATTTGTTTCATTTTGACACTTTTTAAATTATTTTGTTTTATTTATTTAATTAAAACCACAAATTTACTAAGGTCTGTGTATACCTTAGAAAAAATGTGGGCCTGTAATGTTACCTACAATTCACAACCACACAATGTGTTGGCAATGTACCGGTGCAGTAGTTTGTTTCTCAGCAGCAATATGTGTATTGTGCCTATATACAGGCTGTGTAATATGTAAAGATAATATATAAAGCTTCAAAATGTACAAAGGTGGTATCATCAAACAATAATTTAACCATAATGTGTGTCAATGTATTCACTGTCCAGTTATGCACAGACCTTGCATGCTAATTAACATAATTCCCTACCTTACAGGTTGGGATGGGAGGTCTGTAATACATCCATCCAGCAATCTTCTCCCGCTTATCCGGAGTCGGGTCACGGGGGCAGCAGCTCCAGCAGGGGACCCCAAACTTCCCTTTCCCGAGTAACATCAGCAAGCTCTGACTGGGGGATCCCAAGACGTTCCCAGGCCAGTTTGGAGATATAACCTCTCCACCTGGTCCTGGGTCTTCCCAGAGGCCTCCTCCCAGCTGGACGTGCCTGGAACACCTCCCAAGGGAGGCGC
>JAODTR010000007.1:2125506-2137079 GCA_025399935.1 Amblyopsis rosae | reverse complement strand
CCATACCTGAGCCCCTCCCTCCCTCATGAGATACTTCCAAACCTCCTGCTCTTTAATGTCGCAGTCCCCCTTTTTTGCCCTCCCCTACCGATAGTGAGCGGACAGGGCAGCCAGAGAGCATTATGGGTAGCCAGGTTGGGTGGCAAATTGTTTATCTGACCTCTGTGTGTCTGCATTCTATAATCTAGTGCGTGTCACCTGGTGTCTCCTCCCCATAACAAATAGCCCCCCCCCACCCCACTATCACCCCCTGCTTCCGTTATCAGACGCAGGAGGTGATGAGAACGCCGCGCCGTAGCCACACGGAGAGCAAACCTCCAGGAGGCAAAAATAAAAATGGATTTCGAGTGACTGATGAGAACGGAGGCTCGCGTAATGACGCTTCAAGAGCTGCAAAAAGGGATAAAAGGCCAAGATTAAAGAAACAAATGGCGGCACATTATGTGTTAACAGCTTATGTATGTCAGAAGAGGAGACAGAGAGTAAGATAGGCTTTTAGGAGGAGTATTACGGTTGCATCGCAGTCTCGACTGAGGGATATTTTACTCACTATCCGGCCAGGCAAACTACAATGAGCTCAGGCTAATGTATCATCCTCCAATGCGTCTGAATAATGGCGCTTTAAATGAGTAAGACAAATAGCAGTGACCACTTTATACAATCTAATACAGAATGTAGAATAATACATTAGGCCTGACTGCCACAGTGGAAATTAAAAGCCTCGGCAATACAGAGTAATAACCATTCTTCTCCCTACTCCAGACTTCATTAACCCAAAGCTAATCTCCCACTCAAACTCCCTGATCTTCACATGCCATAGAATAAATTGTGTTCGGTAAATACGGGTTGTTCCTTGCTTGGAGACAAGGGGCCATAGAGCGAGACACCGTCTACAATTCTTATTTCCCTTTCCTCGTCTGCTTTTTCATCTAAGTAATCCAAGAAGTCATAAATAAAATATTACGCCACCAGGGAAGTGCTGCAATCCATTATCCTAATGGCAATGCTTATGATCTGTTTCATTAACATGCAGTCTTTAACCCTAACAAATGTGCTCCTTACCCCAGTGCTTCACGACCATTTACTAGATACAAATATGTCTGTGTTGCTGAACCTAGAGGTCCGCCAAGTGTGGTGCATCAATGCTGAATGCTACAGTAGCAGATGCAAATGTGCCAATATTACACATTACAATGAAGCAAGAAAGACACATTGGGGTCAGAAGGTCCTACATGAGTCCACTATATCTGTCTCTCTCCTATCTACAGTACTGTCATTCCCCCTCTTTCCATTCATATCTCTCCTAGGAGCCATTATCACACCCTGCTCAAGTCATCTCATTTCTATCTTGCTATCTTTAGCACTATTGGTTTCATCATTCATCAGAATCTAGCGCAGAATCTTTTCTGGAACGCTGTCTTGACATATTGTGATTTATTACCTTAATGAATTGTCATTTTTATAGTATAAACTTTAAGTAATCACATGTCATATACGTTAAACTATAACCAATTGTACTGGTGGAATTAAAAAAATAAATGTTAACAAAATAAGTAGAGATATCATGAACGTGAACAGATCTTGGAAGTGCGATCATTTAACTTATGTAAAAAATGTTTTAATGAATAATAGCTGAACCTGTCCATGAATGTATAATCCATGAAAACATGCCATCGTACAATAAACCCATGTTGTCTTTAATACCAATGTCAAACCACAAATCTAGCCTGAACAGTTAGCATGTGGTGATAAGTTGTCCTCTGGCAGCAGTGCAAGTCTAAACGTGTTTATATCTCCAGCTGACATTTTGACATTTGCACAGCAGCTTTTAAATGGATGATGTGGACAGCAATAGCCATATGTGTGAATGACAGTAACATAAAGTTGGAGGGCACAGAGGCCTATTTCCGCCTCCTGTAAGTGTTAATATAACCTTTTCATCTGCTCTCCCCACGGCTCACCCAAATCAATTCCCCTACGTCTGTACCACTGGCACCTCTACAACTTGTTCCATTTGTTATATAGAGCTCCATCTGGCTTTTTAATTTAGTTGTCTCCTGCCTTCTAATTTGTCTCACATTTACAAATCACGCTGGCCACAGTTCCAAGCTGCCCCTCGTCAGTAGCAGAAGAACATTTTTTCCAGGCGTTGAGCTGGCGGTAAATCCAACGCTGGGTTATTAATAGATAGTAACAGATGCTTACTGACTGTCGATTACAAGTCTTGGTGACCAGTGAAATCTGTTCATAAATGGAAAGGAATTTATAGCAGAGCACATTCTCCTGAGAGAAGAAAAAATTTACTGAGACACAGTGCCGGCAATCTAACAGACAATTCACAGAGCTCTCTCTCTCTTTTTCTAGTACTGAGGCATACTGCCATATGGTCAACTGCAGAGGTTGACATGCAGAGGACATCTCTCTCTCTCTCTCTCTCACACACACACACACACACACACACACATTCAGTTTACTGCTTATCTGTACAGGATGAGTGAAGGGAGGCAACTGTTTGGCCCCAGACACCCTCCTGACAAACACGGAGCAGGAAAGTGGCATGACACATCTCGCCTGTCAGTCACCAGCCTCCTCTGCCGCTGGCAGTGGCCATCCGTCTTTTAACCAGTGTGTGACATTACCGACTTCCAATAGTTTGCACATCACCCCAGAGGAAAAAGTTCCCATAAAACTAGCTGGTAAAGACATCACCATGCTCTCAGCGCATTGGACATAGCCAATAATGTTGAAGCATAAATTCTTGTTATTATTATGCCCCATCATATTTTCACTCCTCCAACAGTAGTGTTGGAGAGTCTGTAGGTAAACGACCCTCCTTCCCTTACAGTGCCTTTCAGCTCACACCGACCCGACCCAGGGAAAACATCTAAATGTTTTCAAAACAGTGAGCTATGACACAAATTAAGGCGTGTACCTGTAAATGACAATCAAATAGATGGCAACATTCGTTTGCAAAGCAGGACAGTTTGACAGGAGTTACAAATGAACTCACCTCTAAAAGAGAAATCATGTCTGGCCTTGGCGTTTCTATTTACACCACTGTGCCCAGACAGTGGTGATCCTACACAACGTGCAAACTGTGACAACTTATAAAACTTTAAAGCACGCAGTAAATAGCTCTGTCACTCTATCCAGAGTGTTATATTACCTGAACACATTTATCTGACGGGCAGTAAATTGTGACACTCACTCCTCCTCTCCCAAAAAAAGGCAACAGGAGACACAGCAAAATAGATTACCGAGAGACAGACAAACGATATGACTGTTTAACCAAATGAACGGGATGTTTCAGGAAGAATATTAATATTGACACCCCCCCCCCCCACACACACACACACACACACACACACACACACAAAAACTCTCATAATGAAATTAAACCCAATCTCCTTATCACTGTACACTTTCCCCAGAAGAGTTTGTTTGCCCCAATATTATTTTTGTTACAGCTACTTCACCTGCCCGATTTCCTTCACCCTTTCCTTCAGAAGCTGTCAGAGCCGCCAACTATAATATATGGCTTCTCCAATGAGAACAGCTGTCGCTGTGCTGCCTATGCTGCCCTGCCCTGCATGAAATAATACATCAAGATTAATTGATTTCCCGTCACTCTCAGAGAAAAGAAAATTAATTTTTGTGTCGCCCCCCCCCCTCGGAAACACACACACACACACACACACACACACACACACACGCACATGCATCCCTAGCATACAAATGTTACAACATGGCAAGTAATTTAAGTTTTAATTATTCATGAGGGCTAAAAACATGATAAAGTGTTTTACAAAGGACCCCTAGGCCACAGCCGAGAGCTCCGTGTGTGCCGGGACAACAATAGCACTCACTAATGCCTATATAAATAATATATGTATTTACATATGTCTTAGTTTCACACATAGTCCCCTAGCTCTCTCACTTGTGAAAGCAACTAATCACAAACTATCTTCAGCAATCCACCAATCAGACACTTTAACAGACAGCTATTGCTCTTCCTCTCTGAGAAGCTATCTGGCACCACTACAGTAAAGTATAGTAAAAGATCACTACTACACCAGCAAAAGCAACTACGACTTAATAATAGCTCAATAATAATTTAATTTTAGCACAAATGAAACAGAATAATGCTGCAAAATGTTTGGATAGTCACGCTGCATGCGACCATCTACCATTTAGTTTCTAAAGACACATCAGATTTTTAACTAAGCCATCTCTGGCATTAGCACACCTAATAACAATGTGCTGTGCTGTGTGTATGCGTATGCCATCTGCATGCCAGCGTAATGATTGAGAAGTACAGTATATCTACTGGGAGTCCACCACACTGCCCGAGCCAAAATGAGGATGCCGTGACATTGATGCCCGGGCAGCTCTCAAGCCTGACTGACAGACGTGGCTGCAGATCGCATGACAACAATGATAAACAGCGGGCAGTTATATTCTGCAACCAACCGCTTTAGTTTGCGTGCCTGAGTGCATTGCTTGAACAATACTGTAAGCATTACAAATGCTTTGTTGAGGAACCATTGTTTGTGCTTTCAGAACTCCCAAAAGTTAGCAAAACACAAAATTGTTACTCCAACCTGTACATATTTTATTAATTTATCAAATTACAGTATGTCATATGAATGTTCCATTAAAAGGCCGCACATGCTACCCACATACTAAAAAGAACAAAGGAGTGATTAACCTATTAAAGCATAAAAGCCTTTGCTACCCCCACATTTGTCTTGGCTGTTAGTTAGCAAGAATGTAATTATAAGGTGAGAGTATTTGAGGTGGTGTTTGTATGCATGTGTGATATCATGTGTTCCCGCGCGTGCGTGCGTGCGTGCGTGCGTGCGTGCGTGCGTGCGTATGCTAATCATCTTAATGCTCTTACTGTGGTACTAGTTAAATTGGTCTGTCTAGCAAAAGGTTCTAATTATGGTTGTAGAGCCTAATTAGCATTTAGCATAACAACACAACAAATGCACAAAATCACACTAATTTCGCCAGTAAAAGGCCTTGACGCTATGCCATCAAGCTGCTTTGCTATACAATGAGAATTAATGGAAGTACACCACAATGGCCCAATCCTACTCTCCTGCTGAGTGTGTTAAAATCATTTTTCACTCCTTCCAGCTTGTTCCCATCAACAACTATTCCCAGGAACCCTAATAAGCACGTCTCCTCATTAATATCATACAGTCTAAATGATCTCATTGCGTGGTTTAGCAAATCATTAGGAACAGTGACCCCATGGATACTGGAGTGTTACCACAGGGGAGTAGGTATGGGTGGTGTTGATGGTTATACAGTCAAGCTCTTTTTACAGTTGTGGCAATGGGACTTACCATGAGCCAGCGCCCCGCTGTGAAACAGATATCCGCTGTTCACAGCAAAGGCTGTCATACAACAAGGCAGGCAGTGTGATGTGTAGACATCAATGCTATTCTCCTGCCCAGGAATTTAACTGAACACAACCGGTCAATCCAATAATAACAAGATTCTGAATGCATTTCTATAGAGTAGGGTCATTGTTGTGCAGTAAACCTTCCTCTCCTTAACCTCTTGATATAGTCTGTTATCTAGCAACCCCGTCTAATGAAATTGTGCATTGTAAAGCTATAAATCCACACTAATAACCTGATGCTCTGTGAGCATCTGTTCCTGTGTTGTAAGACAGTCGCACAGATGTGAACGGGAAACCTTGGGAGAACAGCGATAACATCTGATATGGATGAATGCTTAAATATATGTGGATATGTAGGAAGGAATGCTGGAAGGATGTATTGAGAGATGGCAGTTAGGCTTTAAAGTTTAAAAGTCATCATTTGATTTTTCAGCACATGGTATTTATTGCCGCCAACTGATATAGTATATACTATTTTTGACATCTGGAGTTAATGTTCCTTGTCTTAGTAACAAAAACAATTTGGAAAGGCAACTTCCACAAGTCAAACGCTGCCATTTCCCAGGCTTCTCTCTGCTATCTGTCTCCATTGAAATATTCTCTATTTATTTTGGAAAAATTAAACAAGTGCTGTTATGTCCGCCTAAAGCTAGCATAAACCAGAGTAGCAGATTCATCATTATAATACTTAGCACTGAGGGAGGAAAAGAAATGCAGAGCTGCACTATATCGCAAGCATGATTTAGACCCAACGGAGGCCGCAGGAATTCAAGCTGTCAGAGTACGAAATAAATTCAGTTCCTGTAAATAAATTGGGGTGTCCAAATTCTGCAGAGGCTATCTGGTTCTGTAAACCAAAGAGAGGGGCCGAGACTGCAGTTGTGTTCTGGTGTATTAGTGAGAGTGTGAGGCAGGATAAACACGGTGCGAACACCGCAGAGCATTGTCTCTGTGCAACATCACAGTCATGGGAGCAAGGGGAGAGGAGAGACAACCGCAGGTTTATAACATGGCACGCATTCAAAACAAAACAGCTGCCAGGCACGCCAATTTAATTGCTCCTGTTCTGACATGATTTAGTCTGGAAGCGATGACGTTAAAGACCGACATTTGACGACAACGTGAAAAAGTCTGCTTGCAAAGATGACAATGCTCTGCTGAGCTACGTCTCAAAAGTTGAACTCATCAAATTTAGTGTTCGTGACGGAGGTGGCTCGCTGTGTAACAGCCAATATTGAAACTGGGAGGACATGTATGGGAGAGCGCTGATGTGGATAGTATTCAATTTGCTAGCATTGCTATAACCGCTCTGTTTTATGATTCATCATCTGTGGAATGTCCAAGGGCTCACACATAAAACCCTGCTCAGCTCCGATAGGTCCTGTAGAGAGATACACTGCAATCTACAAGCTTAGTTGGATCATTGGATCGTTGAACACAAGGTCAATGCACTGATACTATAATGAAAGAAAGAAAAAAGTATATATAAATATAATGTATTGCATAGTTTATAGTAAACGTATACAGATAGTTTTAGTTACATTATCAAATGCATGTCCTACAGTATACTGTAGAACAGAACATCTATAATAATGTACATGTGTCATACAAGCACACTCACATCTCCATTCATTGCCTCTAATATAGCCAGAAGACAATTTAGCCAGTGTGCATAGTTGTGAAAACCAAGGAGAAAAAGCATGTTCTTTATCAGCAACACACTTGTAAATCACAGGGATATGGTCTGACAAACAATCCAATATCCAAGGTTAAGAAAATAACATGCAATAAATCACACTGGTGTCAGGCTCCATATTTACTACAACATTAAGCTACATCAGGACCCCACATATGTTGTTAAGCCCATCGAACAATCAACCCTTGTTCGCTATAATTTGTAGGAAACTCAACTCTGACAATTTACATATGGCATGATACTGTATCGATTTAAAAGTCCCATATCATGAAATTCAAGCTGCTCCATGTTCCATGCAGTGAGTTTATCTGAAGGGATCTGAAAGGTTTGGACACATTTTTTAATCTCTACATAACTCAAACATAACGTGTATGAGTTCAAATAAAAAATGTCATATAATTACATTGATCTAACATTACATTTTATTGTCTATCTATTACCTGATGTTATTATCTGTTACCCCCACCAAGCATTTGACACTACGTAAATAGGTTAGGTTTAATAAAATGTAAACTTCATATGAAAATGAATGTTCAGTTCGAGGGGAGAAAAGTCAGTCCAACATTTCAGACATAACATTGGTCACATAGATGGGGTCTGAACACATAAATGTAATCCAGATGGACCCCACACATTTGATATACTTTATATTTATATAAAATATATGATTACAAAAAGAAATGTAAGATATTAATATTACAGCATCTGGTTTCTTATCAGTAATTTGCAGTGTACACAACTCCATGATGTTGGGTTTTACCACAACACACAGTCACCGTTTTGCTCAGGCCCTTAAAAAAAAAAAAAAAAAAAAGTAGATTTGAAAAATGTGAGGCTGCAAGCCAGCCTGCTTCTCACTGCCGGCCGACACTGGCATTTATAACCTTAAAAATGACTTCTGGGTACCAGGTATCCAATTATTCCTTACCCAGGAAGCAGTGCTAAATGGAGCACCGCAATGATTTACTTGCAACCTCTCCTTTTATTAAAACACTTTGTCTTATTGTTTTATTGATTTACAATCCGTCCTACTTTTTGGCAACTGAAAACAATCAAGGAGCGGGGCGGCAGAATGTTTGGACATTAATCGTTAAAATACAGTGTTTTATTCCTGGCCTGGGGTTTGCCACACCAGCTGCCGTGCGTGCTGGTAAGAGGCAGTGATTTATGACCCAGCAGCAATAACGATGAGGCGCGCTCTTTAACATATCGACAGGCTCCAAGATGGATCATCAGCATTGATTATTTCATGGCCTGTTGGTGCCCATTTGTTAGAGGAGAGGGAGAGAGAGATAGAGAGATTGAGCGAGCAAGAAGAGGGAGAACGGGAGAAAATAGACGAGGGGAGAAATGGGAAAAGGGAAATAGGCTGGCTTCAGAAGGTGTGAGAAATCTTTGCTTGTATGCGGGCAGCGCCGGGGAGAAAGACAAAGCCCTGACTCCTTCAATCACCTGAGCCATCAGTCTACTGTCAGAGGGAGGGAAAAAAATCTATGATTGACAGCTTTTAACCAGCCAGTCCTCAGCACTCGGTGGATCCACAGAGAAGGAAAGCGCTCAGTGGGCGGGGCCACGTAGATCTGTCTTTACAGATGGTGTAAAACATCACTAGACGAAGAAGGGAATTACAATATCAATCAGCCCATGCTCTATGCAAACCTGGGAGAATGTTAGGGCCCCTGTTATACACTAGTGAGCCATGAGGTTCTACGAGAAGATACCAATACTGTATTCTCAATGCAGGTTCAATAGAAGGAAAAGATTCTTAATGAAATCCACACAAAAAAAGGAACAGCTCAGGATAGAAAATAAGAAAATTTTGAAGAAGCAGCAACACATTGTTAAGATTTTAACCTGGTCTTTAGTGTTCTTTTTCTAATGTCAGTTGTTGAAATCAGTTCTGATACATTTGATTCATACCAAAAAGCAGAAAACGCAATCCCAAACAAAGGACCCTTCAAAATAGAAGAACTTGACGGTATATTGACGGATAGTACTGAGGTGGTATACTTCTGTCAAAATTAGTTTTCAATAGAAGTAATTGCCTTTAGTGTCACTTGCACTTTTGAATACAACGTGATATGTGATAAGTGACAGTTTATTGTCTACAATAGTACTCTAATGTTCTACTCTAAACCAAGGAGGTAAGTGTTATTTCAAAACAACATGCTCACAAAAATAACATTACAAGAAAAAATTTTTTTTTTGATTTTGCCCGTCATTGGCTACATTAAATCTAATTGTGGAATTTGATTGACATGTTGGCTCCTCTCTTTGAAGAGCTGTTGTGAGATAATATGAAAAACAACCATGTGAATTGTCACTTTTTAATAGATGTTCTTCTGAGAACAAGAAGATAAGAGTTGAGGCGGTGACCTCATTTAATTTCATACCTATTCCATCTTCCTTACTTGTCAAATTGAAACGTATAGATATTGAATAGAAAAATACAAAGAAAAGTTTCCAGCAGTGTTTACCCTGGTGTCATTCTCACAAGCCAACAGATAATACTCTCTAACTCTGACGACACCATCGTGTGTTCATGCGTGCGAAAGGCGGTCACAGCTCTCGGCGTAGGCCAGCCTCAGCGCTCTCATTACCCAGATATAGAGTTGCCATGGTGACAGGCACTAATTGATGTGCCATATCATTCATCATTGAGTGACGGCTGCCCGACAGCTGGCCCTGACTGGCGTTTCTTGTGTGTGGGTATGCGTGTACCGCTGACACACGCACGCACGCACACACACACACACAGCAAGTCTGTATATTGACCCTCTAATCCCTGCCAAGGTTTCCAGTGGATATAAGTTGGCTTGTCTTCTCCCTGTAAACAGACTGGCTGCAAACATGGGGTACCAGAACATTCTACCTTGGACAGTTCAGTACCAGCTATTACTACAGCAGATTCTATTATACTATAGCTACCAGGCCAGCAGGGCATGCTACCCTAGCTAGCAACTAGCCGCAAAGTTGAGGGAAACCACCCGATTCTCTGCTTCTTCCAGGTTAAATAAATGAAAAGCTGTGAGGGATGAGAGGCAGTCGATGAAGCCACTAAGGGCCTGGCCTTCATGTGTCCTTGGAGGACAGCTTGACAGAGTATTGTGGCTGTGTCACAGGGGCGCGTGTGTATGTGAGTCCTATAAGCCTAAGGATGTTCCTCTGTGTGTGTGTGTGTGCCCTCTAAGTCTAAGGATGTTCCTGTGTGTGTGTGTGTGTGCGCGCATGCAGGATGGGAGGTTGTTCTACCTCTCTCCCTATGACAGGGGGGCTTGCCCTGCCTCTTGTACTGTAAAGACGGGGGCTTTAAATTGCTTCCGTTACCGGGCCCTGAGTAATGACTGTGATTCTAATCGCAGTTCCCGGGGCTGTCGGCATTAGTCTTAATCTGAGCAGGGGCCCTCCGATGTCCTGACAAGTAATGCAGAGCAGGTAGACTCGTAATGAGAGTAGGTGTGCGTGCGTGCGTGCGTGCGTGCGTGCGTGCGTGCGTGCGTGCGTGCGTGCGTGCGTGCGCCTACACAAACTGGTTACCCCAGACCCACAAGACACAGGGGGAAGGCTTCTATAATAGGAACACAGCTACTCCTTTTCCATTCCGTCACCTCTTGGGCTGGTTAAGGTATGCAGGCGCTGTGAAGAACGGTTGCAGCCTCCTGACATACTCCTTCAAGAGCTTTTGAAGACACTAGACAGGAATCGATCACTGAAAGATGTTCAATAACTAAAAATGGCTGTGACAATTACAACTGCCATGCTCTGTAAGCAGCACTTCTTCCTAGATTGATTGTAATATGTGCTCCTGGCACCATTAATAAGGGAGTCAAATGACATTTTAACCATATTTGTGTCTGGAATTACCCTTGTGGTTGAAACCGGTACTACAAAAACATTATAATGTCGGTTTGAAACTGAGCGCATGGGCGCATGCATCAAGAGACGCAATCTAGAACGGTCTCTTTAACTGGAAAACCTCTGTGGCCTGTATAGTTATAAAAACAGTGTTTATGCTATTGCTTACGGGTGTGTGGAGCGCTCACATTGGTCCTAACCTGTGAGCACTACGTTCCAGAAGGCTTCCGTCAGCCACTCACACACACACACACACACACATATATATATGCGCTGGGACCAAAACAATCGACGAGCCTCGCGGTCCTCTGGCATTGGGTTAGTGGAGGGCTAAATTGCTGTGGGGCCCGTTGAGTGGCTGCATAGCCGAGCAGGTCATCCCTCTCTGTCTCTCTGTGTTTGCCTGTGTTAAACCCCCCCCCCTTCACTGCCGCCGCCGCCACCCTCATCCATCCTATCACCCAGTCCGCAGCTCTGTCCATCCATCAAGCACGGCACTTTGTCAGAGACCCTACTCCATCCTCTGCTGCGATCACAGGGGGGAAGGGGGAGGGAGAGAGAGAGAGAGAGAGAGAGAGAGAGAGAGAGAGAGTGGGGAGTAGAAAAGGT
>JAODTR010000007.1:2081863-2085895 GCA_025399935.1 Amblyopsis rosae | reverse complement strand
CCCCCCCCCCCCCCCCCCCCCCCCCCCCCCCCCCCCCCCCCCCCCCCGACTTGAGGAGCTTCTCAGGTCTGTTTGAACTCATTTTCTTTTTCTGGGCAGTTGCCCCCTTCGCTCAGCCCCCTAAGGCATCTCCCTCACAGTAGGCCCTGACAGCTTGACACACTGACAGCTGCCGCTGAATGACAACTGATTTGTACAAATTTCAAGCCTTATAAATCTACCTGTCACAACAAGAGCATAAAAGAGCTTGGACCCAGCAGGTAATTCGGAAGTAGAAGAGAGAAGAAGAGGAAGAAGTAGAAAAATAGCCTGCATCCTCTTCCTTCATTCTCCTCATCCTCCTCTTTCCTGACAGCCCTGTCTGAGTAGAAGAAGTAAAGAAAAAGATTGGATATTCAAAAGGAGCGTAACAATAGAGAGTGGCTTCATTTTTCAAATGCCATTATTCTCTCCCTCTGGTCCACTTTAAATAAGAACTGGTGAAGCCATTTCCTTGCCACCAGGCGATCAATCCCTTCATATAGAGATTACAAAAGAGCGAACTGGACGTGGTGCAATTTTATTTTACACCAATATTCCAGCGGAGCCACCTGCCACTTGTGACATTATGGTGCAGGTCCACTTCTTAAGGCTCTTGCTGGGTAAATGAGCGGGCCTTTTTTACGGTGTTTAAACAATATCCCATGCTGCACTGCTGCGATACGCCCACCACACACACAGCAGCACCTCGTCTGACTTTCAGCTGCTGGTAATGGCAGACCTGGCAGGCAAGGCCTTCAGCGGTAATAAATCCTTTCCAGGAGTATATCTTATAGCGAGATATAAACTCTGGAAGACAGGGGCAGGGAAAAATCAATACGACTGACAAACATAAAAACGGGTTTATAATTCTAACAGAGTTGTCTTTCTCACTTTTTAAAGGCCGGTAGCGCGTCAGTGTTTGTCATTAATAGAATCTCACTGAATTGTGCAATATTAGTATGTGCTGTATCTTACAACATATACCGAGAATGTATTATTTCTCTGTATACTGTAGCTTTGTGATAATATAGGTAAACCATCTCCAGAGATCATCGCAAAGGTCTATGCTTCTCTGCTACAGCGCCTCCATTCTTGCCTCAACAGAGTCCCAAGTGTTTGACAGGAATCCCATAACTGACCCATGACAACTCCTGAGCTTGCTCTCCTGGCTGGGACGGCAGTAAGACCACCAGACTATGACCGGCACGGGTGGAATCTGGCACAGTCGGGAGCCTGCACTAAATACAGTAGCACTGCTGCACTATGCATACTATCAGTCATATGCTAACGATATGTGTAACTGAAACAAAATAAAGCCTAACAAACAACAGTAATTGCTTGTTAGACTTCAAAATGAAAAAGAAAAACTTAGTAATATAAATATAGTATCAGTTTTAAGTAACTCCATAAATAAAAGGGCAGTATGGTGGCTAAGAGAACAATTCTTCATCGTCTAAACACAATGGCTAACTTATTCAGTGCAGTGGAACTACCTAATAAATGTCTCCTATTTACAAGTAGGCAAAACACTTTAATCCTCCATTTGTGTGTATTCATCCCTGTCCAAAATGTGCCCTTCCCTTCACGAAGCCACCGACCTCGCTGTTTGATTAAGACTTAACCAACCGGTTTATCCTTGGACAGGACCCCGGCTGGGCCAAAAAGCACGAGTTTAGCAAAAGGATTATCAGTGCCACTCCCATTGAGGCAGTCAAACTGTCACCAAGATCAAAGGAGCTCTCGGTGGAGCCTCAGTCATTTAGGACAGGTGTCCTCTCATATTTTAATGCCAGGACAAGTGCATGAACTCGCAGCTATTGAAAAGGGGACCAGGGAATTGTTTGCCTCACATGATTCACTGCCATATATCATCTCAGGTCTCGTTTTGGATAGGTCACAATGTGTTCTCAATTTGTTTTGAATGTGTGTAGAAGATATTGCCTAATAAATTCAGTTTATAGGGAACAACATTTTCTAAATAATGTACCGTATACTGTGTTCTTTTTTAGATTAAATAGGTTTGTTGTTTTGTTAGTTTTGACCAGTTGAAATTGGAACAATACGGGTTTGTTAAAATATAGTATGGCAATATTTACATATTTTTCCTTCGAATTTTGGTTAAACGTGGGTAGTTGTTCACGGTAAACGTGTTATGGAAAGAAATCTCAACAGCAAACATTTATTGGGCAATTCACTTTACCACTGCCTTTAAGGAGCAACTCCCAGTAAAATGTAGACTTTATTGCACCCCATATTTTCTAACAGAGAAACTATTATTCACTCTTGATGAAACGTTGAAGGTTTCTCATTTTATCACCATTAAATAAAGATCCCCTCAATTGACACCAAATATATAAACATAAACTCAGTACAACGCACAATGGACAAATTACACGATGAATGATGTAATTGCTTTTTGACAGCTGTTGTTTGCCCAAAACAAAACAGCGACAGAAGCAGCGTCGCTAGCACGGCGTTTGGCCCAGAGATGTTTCTGCAGTGAGATCACAGCCGCTGACAGAGCCCGGTTATGTCTTGATAATTTGGGAACATTGGCATGGCAAGCAGCAGGGCCGTAAATAAATGAACACAGACACTGGTGTGACAGCGGGCCGCCGGGATGACAACCTAACCTCCACACATCTCTCAAGGCCTCCCTAATAACACTGGCTGGAAAACAACGCCAAGACACCCCCAAAACATTGCACGTCGTCCCTGTCACTGCTGTCCCACACCAGGCGGATGTGCGAGGGGAAAAGATGGAGAACAAAAATTGAAGGGGAAGACAGAGAGAAACAAACATAAAAGTAATAAAAAACTAAAATAGAAAGAGAGAGAGAGTAACGGGACAAAGGGCCAAACAAATCAATGAGGCAAAGCACACAGTCTGAGTGATGAAGAGACACAGAGAGAGAGAGAGAGAGAGAGAGAGAGAGAGAGAGAGAGAGAGAGAGAGAAGATGGTCACACAATCATTAAAAGGGCACTGAATGGTTCCTATTATGGCATGTGAGGCCCAGCTGGCCTTGCAGCCAGCAGGTCGGCTGTAGTTCAGCGGAGGGTCTTGTGATGGGGAGGAGGGACCTCTGGTCTAAAGGAGGTGGGGCTAAGGGGCCTGGCAGCGCATGTGTGTGTGAGTGGGGTTGGGGGGGGGGGGGGGTTGACTGATGGGCCTGGAGGTGATTGCAGAAACCATAAATCGAACCTCGCCATGACCCCCAGCACCTATAAAGTTTATTTACATTTTCACATTGCGCCCAACTTTAAAACGTCTATGTTTAGACATCTCGAAGCGCTGCGGAACACCCATCTATCTTGGCCCAGCTTACCCAGCTCTATGCCTTAACAGAGGGCATGGAGTCGGGAGCACTTCTGTCCTCCTTACCTGACTGGCTGTCTGCTCATATTCTTCTCATATTTTATTAATTGCACATTTGTGAAGAAGAGTTGATATTTAAACAATTCTGGCGTTGCGGAACAAATAATGTTTTCGTTTTTCACTTTTTGTTTGATATCTTTCCAACATGTCATTTCCTAACTAATTAATACTGTTTATTTGTGTTGTTTTATAATGTTTTTTAAACACTGAATTAGATTAGCTGGCATGCAATACATTAGCTGGCATGCAACTACAGCATCGTATTGCCTACACTGGGAGGCAAATAAAATGTCTATTTACATTCTTCTATAAATAATTTTCATTCACAAACAAGCTATATATACAATAATCTTAAAAAAATCTTTAAACATGAGACTGCTCCAATCTGATCGTCAGTAGCAACCACTGCAAAAATAAAAATAACTCAACATAAATCAGTCCTAACAGCACTTGGTAATCTTGACTCTTCTTCTTCAAGGCGTGAACGTGGAAGATACATAAATAACTAAAAGGCAACATCCTGCTGTTTCACTTTCCTGCAGTCCCTATGCAATGCTCTTTTTGATGTGAGTGCCTGTTGAGAAACCTTGTTTGGACAGCCATGGGGTGGAGCTGCCAGGCTTATAAGTCTGC
>JAODTR010000007.1:2049363-2079363 GCA_025399935.1 Amblyopsis rosae | reverse complement strand
AGCAAGATGCTAAACCAGTTAAACGGCTAATCGGCTCCACTGTTTCCTCCATTTTGTCAGCAGACAATCGAAATGAATAGCACAGCTCAGACTGATAACCTGCTATTCATTTACAACACTATAATTCCCAATAGCTTTAGCTAGCATCTGTGGAACAACTTTGTATATTTAAACTAAAGAGGTGAAAATTAAATGAGCTGAATCAAGATTTTATATACGGTCCTCTTTCCACACAAATCTGTCATATTCATCATCCTCTTGGAATGAGATACCAAAACACTCAATGAGGCCAACAAATGATGTTGTCAAAACTTCCGTCAAACGCTATACCTATTTAGCCTACCAAACAGAACACTGACAGACTTGTAACAGATGAATCCCATTCCCCATACACACACACACATAAACCTCTATGAATATCTAAGTTTTTATTTCCATGCGGAAATTAAATTAATCATTTTAAGCCAATGCGTTGCTTTAACTCCCTATTCTTCAAAATGTTTAGTCATGCACAGAGAAGGTGCTTAGAACTTTCCAGAGATACTCTCATTGAGGGTGGGGGTGAAGTCACTTAGTCAGAATCTTTTGTGAGGGGTTTACAGCTTAAACCTGTGCCCCTATACACCGGTGACCCCATTTTCCCTGTGACTCAAAAGTTTCTCCCAACATCAAACTCTGGATTATTTTTAGATTTCCGCTTAGGTGAAAAGAGCTCTAAGCCCACAGCTGTTGTGGTTGACAGACAAAGGAGGAAAGAGGGACTGTTAAGTCACCATATTTATCATGACTGGGTTACCTATGCTGTTTTAGCCATTTTCCTTCCACATGCTAATTAGCAATATCTTCTCCCCCACTCTCTCTTATCCCATGTTTAGTCTTCCTCTCCCACTCCTTATCCCCCCTGCCCCAACCACGCCCCCCTCTCCTACACACGCACGCGCGCGCACACACACACACACACACACACGCACACATACACACACCAGCCTTGTCCTTTGCTCGAGGCTGTCCCTCTCAAGGGGAGAAGAGGGCTGTCAAATCAAGTTGAAAGCCCATTAGCATGCTAATCCCCATCAAAAACTCCAATCTCGCAGGCTAAATTTGTCACTTCCTTGAGGTCCAATCAGACATAACATGAGGTGTTGATAGGTTATTACCAAACTCCACTAGTTCACAGATTCGTGTTGCTAACCCTTCTACATTTTTTTGAGTTTCTGACCAAAAAGCACAAAATGTCCCGTGCTATCAGGCCATTTCAACCCAATGGCCGCCAAAACCTTCAGAGAAAAATGAATTAGTAATGCACTGTGTGTGTCAGTTGAAAGGATAGTTTCTGGAAATATGGTGGTGGTTCATAAAAGGCCTATGGTAACAGAGAAGGGTCAAATGAAGCCAAGAGAAGACATCATAATTTATATGCAGAGCCAAAACCCAGTGGGGCTCTTTATTGACAGCAAAAGCCTTGTATCTGCACTGAAGGCTGTAACTACATACACATCTGTACCCCGATAAATTCTACAAATAGCTGGCTTTTCTGGCAGCGTGATATGTGGAAAAATATGTTTGGAGACTTTGAAGCAGCCACTTCCAGTTCTATAAAACTACATGTGATGCCTGCAATTAATGTTATGACAAAATACATTATTTCTACATTTGATATTCACATTTGACAACTGAGAAACAATAAAATATAGCAGCTAAACCTCTGGCATTGCCTAGTAATAAAAAGCATAAAAATAAACATAAATAATATAATATGTAATATAATTATTAGAATATGTGTAGAATGTGTAAAGAATATATAAAGAATAGGCCTATTATTGAACCCAAAGTCTACCTGGGGTCAAAGCCAACTTTCCCAAAAGAGAAACTTAATGCATCTTAATTCACGTAAACCTCTTTATGACAAGAAACGTAATGTGTACGGCTGGCATGGTCACATTAACTTTTGACTAACTTAAAGTAAGCTCTATTTCCTGCAGAGCTCCAGGCATGGCTCACTAGTAGCAGGGAGATCAGAGAACATGGCCGCCCTGGCTGGGTACCATCAATCAGAGCCCAAATGGCTTCCCTGACACTCCCACTACTCATTTTACAGTGCACGTTATGCAACCGCTATCTTGAACATAGGAGTGTAGTGCGGGTGGATGAAGAAAGAGTGAAGAGTGCTTTATATATATATATATATATATATATATATATATATATACACTGTGCGTAAGAGGGTTAAAATCACTCCCAAATGTTCTCTCGACAACAGGACTCCAATCACGTCATCTGCGAGGTGGCCCGTCGAAGCAGTCCAGCTGCACGCCAGAAGTTAGCCAGTTCCCCCGCTTGTCAGTGTTGTCGTCGACGACACAGCTTCTCCCCTACCCCCTCCCTTATGAACGGACAGAGAAACCCCCCCCACAACACCCCCCCTCCCCTGCGCACGCTTCCCCTTTCACCTCCCCTACCCCTCGCTTCCATGTGCAAAAGGCCAGAGTCAAATTTACAACTACTGTCAAAGTCAGGGATGACAGATAAATTAATCTTATCTTCATGAGTTTACATCCCAGGCATCTGGGCTGGTGATCTGGCCCCTAACAAGCGCCGGGTCTCAGCAAGCTGTCTTTTAAAACTGATGTTTTCATGGCCAGAGATGAATTACCCTGTCATGAGAATCTATTTATACAGCAGTTAGAAGGTGGGGCTCTGGATCCAGGACAGCGTCATTTCATGGGTTAAGGTCCCCTTGAAGCATCTGCTAAATCTGGTTCTGTCAGACACGTGTCAGCACTAGGTCCATTTTTGGAGGTGTTTTTGTTTTGTTTTCTTCACGGCCACACATTTATTGTTTCTGTTAGCCTTGTTTGCTAGTCACAGTCGATACTATCCTTGTACCGCTACGCAAAAGAAATCCCAGTTTCCAAAGTGAGGCCAATTCCCCTTTGATTGCAACTCCATCAGTGGAATTACATTACCCTGGTATGGGTGCAGTAAATGTAAATTCACATTCATCAAACTGAAGTCAGAGAGTCTTGCAGAGGATGGAATTGCCCCTGCAGATCACGGCCCCATTATCCAACTCAAACAATCCCAGTGGCTGTAAATGCTGTGGATCCCACAGGCACCAAATGAGCCTTAACCGACAGACAGGTATTTTGACAAGGCGTGGAAGATCTTTCATTCACGGGCTAAAAACACACACCAGTACCTTTGTAGAGGCCCTTTGTAGTCAGGAATATAAAGGCTTCTGAGAGGAGCAAACAGAAGCATATATCAAGGTCATTCAAGGTTAAAGCATGCACAGAAAAGGCCTACTGTATGTGTATCCATACTCCATTCATTCAATAAACTAATAACATAAAATGTCCAACAAAGGCTCACTATCCCCACATGAAAAGTATCTGTGAGTATAGTTTTTGACCTTTTGTTAACCTCTAGTCGAGTGAAGCATTGTTCTGTTGACTTGTGCCTGAAAGTGCTGATGAAACCTTCGCAGTGACTTTCCTGTTGTGGGGGCCTCTCACTCTCTGTCTCTCTCCATCGCCCCCTCCTCTCCTTCCCTCTATCTCACTCTCTTTCTCGGCAATTCATCTTAAAATGGATTGCTCTGTCACCTGGACTAACACTTCACTGAGAGCAGCCATCAATACTTTGTGTCAAAAACTGCACGCGGTGCTAGACATGTCATCAATCACCATTTACATAAAACAAAGAGCTTTCTGTATGACTGCCAGTCAGATGCAGGGCTGCTCGGAGCTTGTCAAAGATAAAAGGAGCCGTTTCATAGGTCCACAGAGACACCGGCTGCACATATCAGGGTTACATGTGTTGTCAATCCCAAACCAATTTCCATTGGATCACAAACAGTGGGTAATATATCAATGAACTGAACGCTGTATGATTGGAATCACATAAGAGGAGAGTTGAGACACAAGCTTTGTAGAAAAACTCTAAATTAATATATCGATGTAGGCAATATTGTAGGGTTGGGGGGGGGGGGGGGGGTAATACGAATAAAAATGTTTGTGTATATGCATAATTCCTGAGCAGAATTACTGTTTTGCCTGCCACCAGAATTTTGCTACAATCCCATTGGTTGAGACGATCAACCTTCAACAAAAGTCACACCACAATTCAGTTTAAATGCAAATCCAAGAGACATCATTGTCTCTTGGACTTCAGAATTGAGTCTTTTCTCAACACTGCCCCTAATTGAATACAAACGGCCTATAAAGTGTAAAGCCAAGGCAAAATTCAAAATACTAGTGTATGTAACATCAGGCTCTGTGATTTTTATATGTCACCTGGGTTTGAACAAGCAGAAAAGTTATAGGATGTGAATGGCATCCTACAGCCGACTACAGTAGCTATATCCTTAACGGGTGAACTAGAAAACCCCAGCTTTGATATTGAACACACTCCTACCAAGCTGAGAGGTTTGGCTCACATACTGTTATGTGTAATGTTTCCTACAATCATTACTGTTTTGTCATAACCCGGCAAATTTTCAGACCTATTGTGTCTGTTTTCTATTTTGCAATAAAGTATTTTATATGCAGTGTTAACATAGATTCACTGGGAATTCAGTCTCGCCCCCCCCCCCCATCTCTCTCTCTCTCTCAATTTGATTTAGAAACCATCATTGGGAGTGCAGAGGAGGACAGGAAAGTCATATTGCCATAACGCTCAGATTATCAATCATACTGACATTTTATTGGCTTTATCACTGTACATACCATTAAAACGATGTCTGGCCAAGATTGTCATGGGGCAAACATTAAACAGGCAGGGATTAAAATGCAGATCCCAAACTTTCCTTGCTCAGCCGAAAATTGCATGGGACTGCCGCCGTCAGATTTGCTGTCAAAGGACACGAAGTCGGTTTGACGAGTAGATAGATAGTGTCACACTCAGGAAATTCTGAGGCTCGCCTCGATTTATCACATGCTGTAGTCAGTCAATGCACTAAAAGAGCGATAACAAATGAGGGGAAGAAACATCTATTAATCTCCCCTTGCACTCCTAATCAGCCATCATTGGCAAGCTCTTTAGCGCCACAATGATATTCTACTAGTGTACTGCTCATAAGGACACATATTAATACCAGCGCTTGTGCTATTATAGAGTTTTTTCCCTCCCTTCTCCTATGGCTCCCAAAGCAGCGGGGAAAGCAAATATCCATATTTCAAAAGATCTTGACAGTTAAAAGGGTGTAAATGGACATTTAAATGCGAGCGTGGCTGACAAGCTGGTGAAGACACCCATAAAAGCAGATAGATATTTCTTCTTTTGCAACCTTTAATGAAAGGTAGATTGTGAAGCAAACACATAATCATGCACACCATTTGAGCTAAAGTAGAAAATGTATTTTCTATCTACAATTAGTTGTTAACATAATCAGGATAATACGCATATAGCCTATTTAGTTTGTAAAGTACATTTAGCAAGAAAAATGTTAAAACGATCAGGCCTCTTTTGTTCTAGCTTAAGAATCGATTCGTGAAATGTTAACAGGCCACTGGATGCAGCTGCCAAACTATAAAACCAACCTCTTAACAGCAACAGTGATCCTGTCACTTCCTCTTTTGTAATGCCACTTCTAGGAACAAGAGATGCTCAGTTCTCATCCTGCAGTCCCTTTGCCTAAATCATGTCACTGTGGAATGGCCTTCTTCATGAAATTACAAATGACCCGTGCAATATTTAGAATCCCGCATCTGCAATGGCAACAATGTTGCCTTTCCGTCAGGGAGACGCGACTACAGATGTCACATTCTTTATACACTGCTCATAAAACATTAGGCTCAACCGCTTTAGACACACATATACACAGGGCTATGTAAAATGGCAGTTGAACAAGCTTTATATATATATATATAAAGCTTGTTCAACTGCCATTTTACATAGCCCTGTCAAGAGTTTTTGCTATAACTGAAATACTCGGTCAAGCAGCAGGAGAGCAGCTGAACAAACGGAGGGCTCAGTTAAATTGTCTTACATACTGTATACAATTATATATGGGGCTTAGCAATACATGAACATGAAACCACCTTCAATTCAGGATTTTTCTCCTCAATTTCTTTCAAAGGAATGGCCCTCCATCATTAAGTGCATGGAAGGATTGTGTAGATCTCCAAGATATAATTATTCATAATCCCACCATCCTTCCTGTATGGATGTGCCAGGCAACCATGATATGTGGCCCTTTTTCCACGATAAGCTCTCTTAATATTGTAGAAACCTGAGTGCATTTAACTATCTCATGACAAGTGTCATTACATGTTCGTGACCAGTGTTGGGCAAGATAATCAGGAATAGGTATAATAATTTAATAGTTACTTATTACTCCTTCAAAAAGTAATTTTATTACTTTACTTACTACTGGGTATAATAATAATAATAATAATATTACTATTAATAAAAAATGCAACTTATTTAGTGCATTTCTGAGTACTAATAAGCACACTAAATAGTAGAGAATAGTAAAAGATAACAGTAAAACAAGAAAAATTGGAGAGGTTGGTTCAATTAGCCTACCCTAAGTTTAGCTAGGACCAGAAATCTCGTTCTTGTAACGCAGTAATGCAGCATTGTTTGAATTAGTAATTTATATATTTTATTACCGTTTTGGAAATGGTAATTAGTTGCACTACTAGTTATTGAAAAAAGTTATAATATTTCAGTAACTAGTTTCTAGTAACTAGTTACTGTTGGTGACAATGAAAGGTGCCTTCTGCTCTATCTGGGGAAGCCAGAGCAAACAGTATATTGACAACACGAGGCCCATGATCAGACACAAGATCGTCTGTGTCATTTCCTCATAGACTCGTGGGGTTCAATAGGGTTTTTACTTCATATGTGGAGATACAGTGTTTTGCACCGATGTTGCAAACATTACATTGCATGCCGTGTCTTGATATGAAATCGCACAATAGCCCGAGCAAGCTGATTTAAATCATAGCTGATGCTTTTATCAGCAACACACGCAAATGGATTACAAATGTACAAATAGTGCAAAAAAACCCTGATTTGACCAAGTTCCAGCCAGCCAAATGAAATGTCACACTGTAGCATAAAGCCTGTGCAAACTCTACAGAAGAGAAGACATGAGTCCCCCTGCACTCTCACTTTGAAGGCTGTCAGAAAAGCGCTTGAAAAGAGCAGTGCTCCCTTATTAATCCACCCCACAAACACGCAGAGGAAACCAATACACTGAGTGGGCCCAAAATGTTTTGTTGTCTCGTAAAAGAGAACAGAGAAGAGACTAGAATGAAACTCCACATTATGAAAGCAGTTATCTCCAGCTATTGTACGCGAGAGAGAGAGAAAGCTTGTAATCCAACACTAACAGGCAAAATGGGACGCTGAAGTGGAGGAAGTCGGGGACTGGGTCTGACCCTCTCTTTTTCCATTCTTCCTCCCTCCCCAAGTTATGACACAAAGCAGATATGAGTGAGTCATAAAATGTTTTAAAAACTGTATTGAAATGTGATTAAATGAGAGGCTTACATAAAAAATATTTTTTAAATGTAGAATGTTTAAAAAGTGTCTCAATTAAAAATGGATCATAAACACAGACACAATAAAGAGTTTGACATTCCCAACATCGATGTTTTGGGAGAATCACGTCCTTTCAGCAAATTAACCAGCCTAAGAGAATAGCATAATCTTCACAAGACCACCTCAACTGCACCGTTCATCGGACAGACCAATGAATACGGCGAGCGTGCTACAACGCAGATTACTCAATCTGCAGTCAATCACCTTCGGGAGGGAAAATCTCTCCCTGATGATTCCAATGCATTCATCCTCCACGTACACGTTACATCAGAGGTTGCACATAATAAGCAACAGAAACAAGACCTGTCCAAGATATGGGCATTATGAAAAACACACCCAAATACTGTAGTCTTCTGCTTTGACTTTGAATTGAATATCCCCTGTCAGTCGTCGATGAGTTAGACAGGAGACCTCCGTTCTCTCCAGTGGCCAGATCTGTCCGTTTTTAGTCAAAGATATTGCACACACTCCAAAAAAGCTCATATCATCACCACCCATGAGATATTTGGTCGTACAACCCCCATCTCCCCGCTTCCAGGTATTCCTTTCAATTCTGGGCACCTCGAGCATCCTCAACTGGCTGTAGGGACTTCAAAAACACACCTCATGAAAAAATCAGGAGGCCTGTCTGACATGTGTCCCTCTGCCCTGATGGCATGCCAACACCAAAGGCCACCATTGATTTTCTGTAAGACCGGGTCGGATTAGCCCTCTACAGGGATTAGCTGCCTGTGCAAGGCCTGGGGGTTCGCTATAAAACTAATAATTAATTTAAAGAACCAGGCCGGTTGAAGGATACACTCGCTGTATGTTCCCAGAATGAGGGGGCTCTGTTATGAGTGACGGACGGACGGACTGTCTGGAGGAACAGAGCATGGGCATAAACTCAGTCTAGCTCTGAACCACGTTGAGTGAGTTCCTTGCTATTTGCACCTGATGTCCATATTATCTTTACCCGCATAATACGGCAAAAAAAAACAATATCAAATTTAAAAGGCAGAGTTCCTTTCACATGTGTGAAAATAACCTTCCCAAAATGTGAGGTTTTACAATACTTACTGTAAACAAGGCCTGTTTTACACTACAAATTAAGCTACCCATTAGGCTTACAGCTGTATAGCTGGGCCCAAACATCTACATGTCCCCTACATCTATTAAAGATGTTGGGGACATGCTATAGCAGACACAGGCAGGTGAAGACTGTTCTCTGTTCATGCTTCATCCAGGCTGTCACAGTGGCTGTGAGTGTCAGCAGGAGAAAGCAGGCATGTGGTTATAGTGAGGACCAGTGAGGTTTACAGGACAATGGATCACTTCATACATAAAAGCGCTGAGCCAGCTCATTAAACAGATCAGCAGAACAACTGGCAACCACGGTATTTTCCGGACTATAAGTGTATTTTGTCTACTGCATTGATCCAAATACAGCCAAGAGATGTTCCTGCATACAGCGTGACAACTGCATATAAATGGGACTTATAGATATATAAATGGGACTTATAGATATATACGTTTTTCCTGTTAACGACAAACCTTTTGACAAGTGCCAATACTTCAGGTGGAATTTATAGTCTGGAAAGTACATGAACGTATTCACAATAATGAAAGTCACAGCAACATCAGAAAAATTGGCACGCTCATAAGCATTTTTGCAAACATTTGACTTGGATTTTGGAAATACTAATACTTCATACCTTCATACAACATTACATATAATGAGGAGCATATACTAGAACCTTCATAATGTCAAAGATTAACGCTTTAATGTAAAAACCGACGCAACAAAATAAACTCACGCTTGTATAGAACCTGTATATTTATACAACATTGTGAAACTGCCATTATGTATTTCATTAGATTATATAAAGTCAGAAAATGAATAGGCATCTTGCTGAAGAGGTGTTGAGAGCTCAGCAAACAGCGTGAGAGCATCTCCCTTCTTTTTAGCTGTCAACTGGTATAGCCTGCGCTACAAAAGGTAGAAAGATTTCTCCAGCTCCAAAGCTTTCATCTAGCTGACACACAAACGGCCCTCAGAGCAGACCCTGTTGGGCCTGCCTGCCCGGTACGCTCCGACGTGTACGGTTCCTGAGAGAGTTCTCCCCCCTCCTCCAACTTCCCTTCGTTTCTCCTTCAACCCTTCCTCATCATCCTCCTCCTTTACTGGTTGTTGTTTTGAAGCGTCTGAGTGCAGACATGTTCTAAGGTTGGATGACCCAAGGGCCTGGCTCCAGACAGAGGGGGTGTAAAATCAAGAAACTCTTTTCTGTGCCCCCCAGTGAAAAAGCACCCTCGCCACCGCAACTGGGGCAAAGCTCTTAAAAATATCAGCAAACGTGTGGACAGACAGACAAGATCAGAAGACTGTTTTTTTTTGGTACGTTGTTCACATAATCACACTGTCAGGGTCTGGTACAGCCAGCCAGTAGTTCACAAAGGAACTGTGATGATAAGAGTCCATGCGTTTTTCCCTTAATGATTCTACAGTGTTTCATGAAGGGGGGAGAATAAAAGAAGAGAATACTGCTGGCCACAAAATGGAGGGGATGTTCCTGCTAGTGTTTTCAGCCCAGACATGTCAGCAGCATAGACATTAAACATGCTGTCGCTGTTTCTTATCTAAATGCCTGGGTGGAAAAGTGAGGCAACAGACCACTGATGTTTTGCAGCCGGCCTGACCATTAAACTACATTTCAAAACTGATGGATGTCATATGTAACCCTCAATGAATAATCACAGCTCCCCTTAAAGCTGAGTAGGAATACTTGGCATACTGGCGGCATGGAAAACAGCCTTTTCTGGCCAGCAGTGTTCCTGTACATGTGTACTGCAAAGTCAATTGCAATGCTAACAGCAAATACAAGTTATTATTTTACAATAAGAGGTTATGACTACTGAGGTTGAAAAACGCGTGCATGAAATGTTATGCTTTGGAAAATAAAATAAGCATGTGCTAATGAGAATGGGAAAACAGTAGGAAGGGAAACGAAGAGTGGGTGGAGTCAGACAGAGGACGCTATTCCGGGCGAATCGTTGTCACCAACCAATGACCAATGGCTTAGGCGGACAGAAAGAGCTTACATTAAGTGAAAGCAGTGAAATGTGCGACTAGGTTTATCTGAAATGGAGGCAGGAAATGGGCTACAGCTGTGCTGAGAATGTGGCACAGCTGTCCGCAGCTAGAGATTGTTGTTGTTTGGTTTTTTTCTACAAGGAAAAAAATAAGAGTCACCCACACAGACTCAGTAGGGACTTTACGGCTGCAAAGCAAGCACATTACAGCGTCCACATATAGTTTGTCACTCCACGGGTGGCAAAACGCAGTTAAACATGACTGCAAACAAAAAGGTTAAGATTTTTTTTAATTTATTATAAAAGGCAGGAAAATATTTATTTAATAATGATGAGGCCTACAAGGGCTGGTCTTTAAAATAACATATTTTATTTACAACATTTATAATTTCTTACTCTCAAAAAAATCATCCTTCAAATTCAAAGCATTGTAAAAAACCACAAGCATCCTTTAAAATCTTGGTATCAGTACACCCAAGTATCTGTCTTCACTTTTCACCCCTGAGAAACTAAGAAAGATTGAGAGCCATGAAGCAACCAAAACTGCCTCGACCATAGGACCAAAGGGAACTTCTTTGTTCCTCTTCCAAAATGTTTTCCAAACACTTTTTTCTCCATTTGGTTCTTGTCCAAGGAAAGTAGAAGTATGGCTGCCCTTCTAAATGCTTTGTTCTAATGGGTTCCATGTCTTCAAGTTGCTTATATCATCAATCTGGGAAATGGTTGACTCTGATGGGGTTAACATACTTTATATGGTCCTACTTACTAACAGAGATGCAGGTCATGTTTAAATCTATAAACTCCGCTCCATTTCTTCTTTTTTCTCAGGGGGAAACCAACCGTGTGCTAATGTTTGTTTGACGGCAATCCTACACGTCTCTTTCCTGTGTTTGAAAATATTCATAGGGGCGAGAAGTAAATGACGGATGTTGCTCTACAGTTTGAAAATACATAAACCACAATTGAGAGCTACATGCCAGGCCTGATAATCTCCCTTTAAAACAGACTGTTGGGTATAACCCTTACCTCATAACCTGACTTCTGAACTCTGCTCAAATTGTCTACTTACTTAACGTGTCACTAATGAATTATACATCTGACTTTCTTTAAATATGTACGAGAGTCGAGATCTTAGTCAGAGCACACACCATATAGTAGATGTTTATGTAATATCAAAGGACACCGCTGTGCCCATCAAAATAAGGAAGATATATGGATGGTTTGTTTTTCACTTGCCAAAATAGAAAAAGGGGAATATGTCCACTCGGGCCCCATCAGGTCAAACCATAAAGATTTATCACTGGCTTTGTGCTCTGCTAAAACACTAAGGAACCATATTGTAGATTTTAAGAGCCTTTTTATTCAGCCAGACTTCATACTAAAACTAATTGGATTTCTGTCAATGGAAAAAAATATATCCCTGGGACAGCTTTGAACTCAATAGCTCCATCCGTCCAACGGCACATGAGGGAGTGAAACCTCGCCTCATGCCAAGCACAAGGGAGGGAAATTAAATCGGTGGTCAACATAAAATATTAAAATAGCATGGTATTGAATTTTAGAAAAATTATGTCAGGCCACTTCATTATGTCCGGCAAGGCAGTGAATTAAGCTATATTTAGTGGGTGATAATTGAAATCATAGCTGTTGTCATTACCACTGACAAGTTTCTAAATAATAGTCAGTAAATCTTTTTTCCCCTCATAGGGATCCATTGACAGCCGGAAAAAAATGAAAAGTGCAGAAACAGAATCTTTTTCTTTCCTTTGGTCTCTCTCTCTCTCTCTCTCTCTGCCAATAAAACGTCAGCCTTTATTCTCCTCCTACAAAGTGTTGGCTAGATGTCAGCAGGCCTTCTAAAGCTGGGCCACTGCAAGCTGAAGGCCTGTAAATCTGTGTCAGTGGCACACCATCCGTCTTGGGATATACAATAAAAAACGTGACGCAGTCATAAAAGGAATGACATCGGTGCCCGGTATATATAATGTGAACAAAAGGAGCATAAAGATGTTCCATTCTAGAATCCTAAGCCACAAGATGGCGGCACGATCGTCTACGGAATGCTGTGATGGCAGCAACTGACAGTGATTTACAGGTGATTCCTCTGCCATCAGTATGCTATTGTTGTGTTGTAACAGAGAGAAACAGAGATTTATATTGCAGAAGTCAAAGTACCTTTGCCACTAAAAGCAGATCTGTTCTCATGTGGGGATAGTTTTTCATGCCTTTATCTCATCTCCCTTTGACTATTGTACCCCCACGACATCCTATTTTGTCCAAATGGCTGTAAACAGAAACACAATGCAGCTAAGCTTTTACGTTAAGCCATGAAGGCTTGCTTATTCTGACTCGACTTCATTTTAACTGGAGTTAATTACCATTTGTATTAATAGTTATAATAGACTGCTGGTTTGCTTTAATCGTATACAGTATATCAGAGCTGTATTCTCTGTTGTAAAGAAGCACAGTCTTGGGTCAGCAGATAAAACACATTGGCCATGCCAAGAGTACAATTAACAGGCAATCAAGCATTAGCAATTAAAAGCTCCTAAACTGTTTAATAATGTACATTTAACACTTTATTTTCTTCTGTCTTCAGAAGACTACATATTCTGTAGTGGATCATTTGTAAATCAAATATACAATTTGTTAACTAAATTTATTTAAAAAAATATATCAATATAAAAAAAGTAAATGGGAAAAAATATATTTAAATATATAAATAAAAATGGTAATTGTTCTTATACATACACGATGGGACACTGTGCTTCATTTGCGTATTGATCACTAATATATTCATATGCCAGTAAACAATCATATTGGGCTTTTTGTTTCACTCTATACCAATGATGAAGACTGCATTTACTGAAAGAACATTCAAATTGGAAAGTCATGAAAACAAGTCCACCCATCAAATGTATTTTCCCAAGCTCACCCACTCTCTTTAGTCCAACAGTGAAAGAAGATTCCCAAGTAAATTATAAAAGGTTTTTTCAATACCATGAAATTGATATGAACTAGCAGAGCTCCTAATATGAATATGTTATTTCTTTCCACACACTGTCTTTCTCATCTCTCTGGTTTAAATCTGTTAGTGTTTGAAGAACTCTACACCCTCCTTAATTCATGAGATACAGATCAGGTTATCCTAGAATATTAGTTTAAACAGGCCTGATAGATCGGATATGGAATATATTTCCTTTGCAGAACAGACACTATTAAAACACACACACACACAAACCACCATGTACCAGAAGCTAAGTGATTTGAAGACTTCATACCACCAGTGTTTCATTTCCGCTCTTAACTGACATTTTATCTGCATACCAGCATTCCTGCAGATTGAACACTTAAACTAGACAATGAAGGCTGCCCTCCATGTTGTCACTTCTCATTCTAGGGACCAGCCCAAAGCCTCATATAGTGTGCTTCTGTCGATAACAGCCCACATGCCCCCCCGCACATATCCACCTCCTTCCCTCACCATCAAACACAGAGCCCACCTATTGCCAATCGAAAAAGGACCACTTTACGTCTGTGACACTCATTTGTCAATTAGCAGGGCCCATCCTGCAGATGCACAACGACTTGAAAGACATCGCATTGCCTGTGGCGAATTACGAGAGACAGATGAGTGAAGCATGAGTGGCAAACCAATGCCATAATGTGCATTAGATATGAATATAAAACGACAGAGCTGACAAGGCTTTATTTCATTTCTCAGTGTGTACCAGGCCTTCCTACTTTGTCTCCTTTGTTCTCTTTTCATCAGACTACTTACATCTCATGTTGACAGCCAGGCGACATTTATAGCACTTTCGTTTTTAAAAAGCGAGTTAGCATACTTGATTTGCCATTAAAATGCAAAACGGCTGCCATCGCAGAACTAGCCTCCACACACACACACACACAGACACACACAGATACATACAGGTAGGGAGGTTCATCTGCAATGCAAAAGTACAATATGGGCCCCGCATTCTCCAGCCTCCAGAGGATATTAATGCCAGGCTGGATTTCATCTGAAAGTTCTAATCTTGAGATTCCATCAGAAACAAAATAAAAGAATGATACCTCTATTCCAGAGTAACACAATTTTTGCAGGGAACAACTGGTTATGTTTTTAAAAAATTTTTAATAATTTGAAGTACAGAGGAACAAGTACATTAAAGGAACTTTTAAAAAGGTAATTTAATGTTACTATGAATTTCTCACTAACTTATTTATACTATTCTGAATGTTGGTGGTGGCAAGTTTCTCAATATGTTAAATATATTATAGAATATTAGAGATAAGTCTTGATATTTATTGGACAAAGCAAATATAGATCTTGGTTAAATGCTACCGAAGCCAGCAGAAGATTTTAAGAACTTTATTTGTTACCTCTATGGTGTGTAAACATGGCCTGATTGTAAGAGGCTAGTATTGTGATTGCATCAACCTTCCCCTTCATCAAAACAAACTATAGACAGAGCTAATATGTTTTCATCTCACTGCCATGTTCCCGGTGTTCAGACGTTAGCTATCTTCTCAGGAGACATTTTCACAGACATTCGAGCTCCTCAACAACCTCCTGTGTCCAATGCGTTAGCGCAGCAGGCAACAACAGGCACAAACACCTTCTGATAACACAGGACATAAAGCGGACTCCTCTCTATAAAGGACACATCATCGTGTCACCTGGCCAGTCACCACAAAGTGTACACTTCTGACCTGAAACAAAGTGGACAATGGCAAAGCGCCATCCCTCTTCCCCCCTTCCTCGGGTCCCCCTCCATCCCAACACCCCCGTCAAGCGCCACGACAAGCCTGGGCATGTGCAGCACTTCTAAACACGTTGATGAGACACCTGACAGCTCGGCACCGGGGAGGGAAAGGTGTAGGTGTGACAGCCTGCTACCACAACTTCATCCTGCCATTACGTGCCCAGCCAGTCGTGTTTACACTCACAGAGAGACAGGCATACAAACACTGCATGGAGACACCCCCCCCACACACACACACACACACAGACAAACAAACAAACAACAGATGGCACCTATAGCTCAGGAATAGGTAATGCAGTGATTGTCAGGGCAGCGCTGTCAATTGAGTGGACAGAAATAAGCATATTAGCCGCTACGGTTTCTGGCAGTGTCTCCTACTCAATTTGAGTCAACGACATGCAGCAGTGCATCTTGGTGAACGTAGTCCACTCCACCGACATTGTTTCCACATGGATTGCCAGAGCTGACACTGAAAGCGGGTCACCACCAGTGTACTGTGAAATGTGGCCTGATGGGGAACAAAACTTCAACACTGTGTTAAGTGTTTCACAGGATAGTAGTGGTATACTGCAGTGGAGTGTGTAGACACAGAAATACCTTTTTTGCTCTACTCGAAACAAAGGAAAGCGTTACTTAATAGTATTTTGTTCACGGCTTTTTTGCAATGTCGCTACTGGAAGTGACAGGGAGGCCTTTGTCCTCAAGGGGCATTCTTATGGGGATCAATGTACTACAGGGAGAGACGTTATGCCTCCACCGCACTTTCTTCGCTAGCATGGGGAACTCTGTCACATGGTCGGTTGGTTATTGAATTCCACAGTCAAACCACTCAAGACAAGTCCTAGAATCACGTATGTCATATGAGCCTCTTGAGACGCAGCAGAGAAGGAGTTGTTGGACCAGGAACATAGAGTTTTAGGTCTGGGCTTCCATTATATGACCAGCATGGAAGATGTTAAGTGTGGAGAAAGCATCCACTGTTGAGGTTATGTAACATCTGCAATGTGCTGGAAATACACAGGAGGACACAAAAGGTTCAAGTGAAATGTACTGTAAAGTGTAATTAGAGTATGTATTATGTCATCATATCTGTACTGTACTACATATCTGGCATCTAAGCTTCCCCCTTTTAACCCAATTCAAAATGTATAAAATAATGAATTAGTAATATAGGAATTATAAATGTTTTACTCTGAACATCATATTCTTAATGTGACATATTCAGAGGTGAAAACGTGGTACTGGCCTTAATCTCTCAGAAGGCGGCGGCATGCATTAGATTGGCTTGGACCAGATTAAATAAACTAAATATAACAATATACACCAAGGTAGACAATACATCTAATGTCTGACAGAGGTTTATGTTTATGCATTTAACCTGTGTAATAGCTAAAACAAAGCAGAAACATGTATACAAATAAGCATACTTTTAAAGTACAATTTGATGTCCCAATTCAAGTAAGTGAATAACTATTTCAGCACTAGTTACAGGTGGTAGTAGAACACATTGTAAAACAACGTATTAGCCGCTGCTTATTATTAGCTGTTTAACAATACCTCAATAAACAATATGGAAACACCGGTCACCATTTAGTCTGACATTAAGGCTGGGTGCAGTTTGCATATCTAACACAATTACCTTTGTTTGGCATTCAAGGAAGCAATTGGATATTGAAATATAGAACACGGTACAATGCTTCGAACAGATGAAAAGGTGAATCAAATTCCAGCAAGTCAATGTTCATTTAGCAATTGCAACGGTTCATTAGAAATATGAATAGCCTGATAAGCACACATTTACACATGGCACACTGGGGCAGCAAAGGCACTTAGCAATTATTAATGCGACAGACCATCAAGTAAAGCAAATCAATTAAAACAAGAGGATTCCACCTCTCTAGCAATGATAACTCAAACAAGACAGCTATTTTCAACATTCACATTGGAGATTTTCCAAAGGGCTTTGTGGCCTGATGGTTCAGGAACAACAGCACCTTATAGCCATCACCCCATCATCTGCCATATCCAGCATAGTCCCTATTGCATAGACCTTTAGTGGCATCCTGTAAAGAACCAACTGCCACTAAATGATGCTTTATAATCGCTTCTTCTATCTGACCCTGAATTAGCATGTCACATATATTGATCATGCATTCCACTGTGGCTCAGCATGGCTCATCATACACTCACGAAGCCCTTTGTTGCTGTGATGACAGCCTGACCTGAACACCAGCGCACACATTCAGTTGCTCTTGTGGAGACGTAACTGGTGTACATGATGTACAGAGGAAAGGTCAGATGTCACACTGGCATGGGAAACATGATGATATAATAAAAGCACCCAGAAGTAAAACTAAAAGGCACTTTAAAATACTAATAAAAATAATAAGATTAAATGTTTCCAAACACAGAAATATACATTGTTCATATTCTTCATTTTGAAACATACTGTAAAGTTGGACCAAACATATTTTGCTTGAAAATACTATATAATCTACAACAGGTTGTTTATCATAATAGTGAGATACAGTACTACTTGTGTTATTATCTTGACTGTATGTGTTTAGCAGAGACAATCAACACAAAGGTAATAAATATATGTCAATACGACAGCGTTAAGGTGGTTGACTCCCAGCGTAAAAGTCAGGTATTCCTGACCTGCCTAGCCTACCTGTAAGCATCCTTAAGCCTAACTGTCTACCAGCTCCGTAAAGCAATTCCACACACGGTTAGTAGCTTTGGTTAAAAAGCGTCTGCTAAATTATATAACTGTATGTGTCCATCCATTGTTACTTCTTATCTCCTACCGTACCTGAGTTGATTAAAGCTGAGGTCCAGCCTTCGTGCAAGTGGTCCATATTTGTCCCCGAGGAATTCTGGAATGTCCTTGCAGTCATGTCCAATATAGGAAATCTTGAAGTCAAACGATATAGAATGTTTTGTATAAGGTTATCCTAACAACTAACGATTTAAATCTCTAGTCTAGGCTATAGGCTGTCACATTTATATGTTATCTGTTACTTTAGTTATAGGGAAATTATTGACCGTACGTTTCATGACTAATTGCATTGAACTGTTAGTAACATGACAACATGACAACAGCAAGTGATAGCTTCTCGTCATATTTTAACTAAAATGCGTTCCTGGAAAAGTGCACGTCTTATATAGTCAAAACGATGGAGTTTCAAACTCAACTCACTTGCGTTCCATTCATTGCGACCAATGATTCGCTGTGTGCCATTTACTTTGAAGTACTGTATGTGGGGATCTGAAGACAGCCCGATACTGTGTTGCTAAAAATGATGTGAATTAATATAGTCCTCTTTTCGCATAGGATTGGAACGTGTTTCACTTTTAAGTACTTTGTTTGGCAATAGTTTGATCGCCAGTTCCCGTTTCCAATTTACTCCTTCCGCATGATGCTTCAAGTCAGCTGACCTGTTGCGCTGAAACACGCGGATATGATTTGTTATTGTTGAAATGAATAATACGGATGTTTGCTATAACTATATATGCAACAGGAAAGCAGGCGGGAAATATAATGTATTATAGAAGGCTGTGTTATGTTATAATCAGACTAGGCTACAGCACATATCTTTAGTAAGCAGAAGCCGGTTATGCAGAAGCCAAACATCCTGCAGTAAGAAGACAAAGCGAACGTTGTTCTATGCAGCCATGGGAGTCCTACCTCCATATTATTAATCAAAACAGTTATTCATCAAAACAGCATAGCCTAGCCTATAATATACCGTTAGCACGTATGCTGTGAAATCATAAGGAGTATATCTAAATGTTGATGACAACACGAGATTATTTGTTATATTTATGTGTTATAGCCCTCACACTAAAACAATATTGCGCTATATAGGCAATTAAAGCACATATATATTATATAGTCTGCCACTATATGTCACATTACGTAATGCCTTCCCTCGGACATCGCAGCCATATTACTTATCTTGCTTAATTTACGCGCCTCTGAGCTTGTGGGCGTGTCGGCTTCTTGTGTCGGGTATCTGTAGGATAAAGAAATTAGCAACCATTATAACATCGCTATATGTACACAGACTTGTGTGTGTGTTGGCTTGTGGAATACACACAAGCATACACAAATTAAAAAAAATATAAGGTAATAAAATTAGGCATATTTTTTTATACACAAACAAATACGTTTTTGCTACTATATTCATGTTTAAAATATAGATCTAAGTTTTAGCACAGACTTCACGTTTAATTTGGAAACAGTAGAACATTTCCCAAATAGTGAAGGCAGCAAACGCAGGGACCATGAGATCATGCTCTTTGGCTGAGCACAAGGATCTTTAATTAATGTTAGCTAGCTATGATGTTCTTAATTGTACTAGCACACCATTCTGCCATGTGAGTTGCCTTCCCTCATATTAAACAAGAGCTACATGCATTTCCTATATGTATACTTATTTAGGAGGAGCCTGCTTTTTTTCATATAAGTTTAATATAGAGTTGTGACATACACAGCACGACACTGTGGTGGGACTATTGTGTGTGTGGAAACACCTGATGAACACACATGCGCTCCTCCTGTTGACTCCCCCAAAAAAGCAGTGTGGTTCTTCGTTATACATATGTAGACGATATACTAGATATATTTAGACTACGCATGTTATTGAATGTATATGTTATGGCATAAATAAGAAGGTGTCCATGGTTATAAATACCCTTTTGTGGGTTGTAGCAGTGTACTATATAGTTAGTTTGAAAATCATCTCCATACAGGGCATTAGCCCACAGCCTACATGTTATGTTGCGCTTTTGAAATAACGTTGCGCTTTTGAAATAAAGTGCTCAAATTGAGAGGTTTCCAAATGCTTGTGAAATTGCATAACGCACAATTGAATATGTTGGGAAAGTGGTTGGCTGTAAAACTAGGCACTGGCGTAAACGTTATAACATTAACATAGACATGCTTGTTTTTATGCTTAGCCATACTCCCGATAAGCGTTATTTATGCTTATAACTATAGGGTGGTTCATACAAGTCTACATCAACTAGCATAGTTTACATTTTCTAAGCCTACTATGACCACTAAATAATACACAAACTTACATTGTAATACTTTATATTCTTTTAAACATCCATGGCTGTTTAATTAAAATGCTCACAAAAGCAGGTTTACACTGAGAGAGAGAGAGAGAGAGAGAGAGAGAGAGAGAGAGAGAGAGAGAGAGAGAGAGAGAGATGGGTCGGGGTGAGAGTGGGTGTACTGTGAAATTTATAGGCTTATCCTACTGCATATAAAATAGGCTGTAATGATTTGTCCTTTAAAATATGATATGAAGTGCTCATTCAGACATGGCAAATACAGTATAATGCCATTATCAAGACACAACCCCTGCTATAATAACCAATCCCTATATTCTTTTTTTTTTTTTTTTTTAACCAATCACTGGTTTGTGCAGTGTGGATGCTAGGTGACGTCATGAAGTCCCTCCCATACGCGGAAAAGCTTTCCTTTCGCCCGACTTCTGCCAGGAGTGCAAGAACGGATTCCTCTTTGCGCTTGTGTTCCACTATCATACATTTTGCATAACAAACCGGATGCGCCCGGCAGTCATGTCCATTATGTATTTAGTTTAAAAAAAGGACTTCATTCAGTTCTCAGATTTGACCTCTGCTGTTTTGCATCGGAGCATAATAGACTTATTGCAGGTAATGTCGTATTATAGAGTCTACTGTAAACTGAGGTTCCTATAAGTTTGAAAACAGTTTTTTTTTTCTTTTATTATTTATTAGTGCATGGATTTTAATAGAAGTAGTAATTTATAGCCTAGTCTATTTATGTATAGTCCGCATTCCATTAGAAATCCCTGCGTCGTTAACAAAATGCAATGCAAAATAATGGCATATATTTGTCACTGAATAATCCATAAAGTGCTTCGATTAAAAATAACTATAGATTACAAACAAATGTAAAGGTGCATATAATTGGCAAAAAGAATAAGTTTAATTATGCAAGTAATTAAATTGTATTAAACACACACACACGCCCGCACGCGCGCGCACACACACACACACACACACATTGAGCTCACGTATATTCCGTTTAGATTATTTTAACGTATTTTCGGTCCTCGGTGGCTATACACATGCACTTAGACTAGACATATAACCTAGTGAACCTCCAAGCTCCTCTTGTGATGTAAATAATTATATTTGCATGAAGAGAGTGATTCATAAACACGTCACTGTATAAAATATATGAGGATATTAAAACTTTCTATTTAAATATAATGAATTATGGTACCCAAAATGTGTTTCCATTTAAGGGTAATACCGAGTATTTGGTGTCTGGTGCAGAAGCCCATTCGTCATATGGACAATAAAAAGGGTTTCGCCTGACAGTGAAAATTTATGGTCGCCCTTCTTTGCCCTAATAACTCACATATTGTGTCATGGACTGACAGCCCTTACAGAAAACAGCAAGCCTGTTATCAATCACACATCTTTGTATATTGTGAAACCATGCTCTGCCTACAAACATTTTAAACAATGTTGGTTCCTTATTTGGAAGTAATTAAATCAGGTTTACTATATTTATTTATATCCTTACTTTATTTTTATTAATATATTTTTGTTACAATTAAATTTATTATATTATTATTTCCCGTAAGCTATACACTTGTATGTTATTGTCTGACAAGTGTGTGAAATATATTAATTCAAATGTAGGCTAATGGTAGACGCTATTAGATTTACAAAACCTAGTAATACAAGAAAACAGGCAAGTGTATTCTAATACCACGGGCATTTTATTTTATTTTGAATATTTTAATTACAAATACAAAGGAAATGTAACCAACACCACATCTATCTATCTATCTATCTATCTATCTATCTATCTATCTATCTATCTATATATCTACATGAGGCCTACAGCTATATGTAAGGTTATTATTATTTAGTTTTTTTTAGATGTGACTGTCCACTCCTAGTTTACTTGCACTCCAAAATGACCTGTCAAGCAGATTACTGCAGAAAGAGATTATTAATGGTAGAGGCGGGTTGCAATAATAATCGTTTTGTTTGATGTGACAACTTTGATAGGCGTTGATTTACTTACAAACTGATAGGCTTTTAATTGAGCGCCTCCATCCCGATTGAGATGAAAGGAAAACCGCATTGAAAAGATGCCCGATTGCCCTGGAGCCTCAATACTGATTAGCCATCTCAGCGGTGAATAGTTCAAGGCATTTTAAACTTCTTTTCTAAACAGCCTGGCAGACCATTTCTCTTCTTTTCTTTCTGTCTCCTTTTCTACCTCTATAAGAAAATAAATCACTTTCATTGTATGCAAATAAAATCGAGTTGACATCAATATAAAATGCCTGCATTTATTTTTGTTCTCCTGCTTTGTTATTCTTGTTGCAGATGACAATGTGCCCGAGGCAGATGACAGGTTGTAACAATACAATAGCAGATCTACTTTGAAATGAGCTAAAATGGACAGGAATCTGCTTTTGTCAAAATGTGATGACGTGGCATGCTGTTTTGATGTCTGCACTTATTATTTATTTGTAATTATTTATATACTCTCACATTGATAATAAATGTTATGCAAATTATGGAATACACGTATTTTATTTAATCGTTTTATAAACGAATGCTGAAAATTGTTCAGCCTGAATTAGGCCTTCAAGATGTTGTTTTGAGAATGTAGGCTATACTAGGCCTACTGTATTGCGGAAACACGGTCGATTATAAGTCTACGAGCACCAGTTCAAATTGTCGTTATATCGTTGTAATAACAGTTGGATATAAGTATCTTACACCTCGCATACGAATTGTCGGTTGACGGGCTGTTAAGTTATAGAAAACCTTTGGGCTATAGATACTTTTCCTTGTAGTTTATGATTAATAATCTTATAGCAGGCATACGCGTTGTAATCGTGATTTGGGAATAGGCTATTACTCCAACATTTGTGCGGACAGTAGGGAATAGGCCTAGTAGAAGTGTGCAGCGTTCTTTTGCAAAATAAATCTTACACGCGAATTATTTATTTCTTACAAATTATGCGTCTCCTAAAGCTCTTCTTCGCATTTGTCCGTTTCCCCGACCCAGTATACAGTCTCACTGGCTGCAAGTAATCAGGTACAATAGCTGACATAAATCACGAGTGGATTGACAGCGTCTGACAAATAACTGATTGATTGCCGCAGAGCAGAATTGACAGTTGACGGAGGGGTGGAGATAGAAATAGAAGGCGGTGTATATTATACTGAAAACATGTGACATTCACATCCCTCCATCACTACATTGGTCTGTTCCTGTCATCGCTTGTCTGTTTGGGAATTCAAGCTGAAGAGGTTGATCCTATGGTTGTCATTGCAAAACCACTGTGAAAGACGTGCACGCATGCTGCTTTAACAGCCTCAAGGTAACAGCAGGCTATAGCCTATGGAAAAAACAGTCTACTTATAGGCTAATGGGCTGCCAAGTGGTATAAGTTTTGTGGGATCCTAACATAATTATAATACGACAATTGCGTTAGGCCTATGTCTCATTATAAGGCTTTTCGTCTATTGTACTCTAGCCTACCCTATTAAATGTGGCGTTTCAATATCTCTAAAGCAGTCGACATGATTCGCATGCGTAGGTCTACAGTCATTAGTGTGTGTAGGCCTATATCTTACATTATTGTCCGGGCGTGTAGCACAGCTTAGAAAAAAAGAAATGCAAGCGTTGACGGCAACCAAAACATTAAGAGCTATCTCCTCCCCCGAGCTGTCAAAATAGAGGAGCCCACAAAGAGGAGAACGTCACATCCCCTTGACCCTCCAATCACCTCAGGGTCCCATTTGATTGGAAGGCGGCAAAGGCTTTAATCTCGGAGTAATTCAGATGCTTTTGAAGTGAAAATTTCTAGCAGTTCGTACTTGGGGAGTATAGAGCACGGATCTGCAGTCAGAAGCACAAGGCGCGCTCATGGTGAACGACGCAGCTACGGATCTGCGATAACCTCGCACTCTCTCAGCACGGCTGCCTCGCCTCGCCTCTGTTACCATTCGGATTACACATTATTTAACGATTTTTGTTTTGCAGCGTTTTCTAGAAGGCTTGACGCTTTTCTATTTTCTTAATGAAACTTATGAAAGCGTCACCGTTTAATATCCTGAGAATTGGGACATGATCACATCGCCATCGGCATCTACCTTGAAAAATAGTAATATTTGTTTAGCCTGGGAAAGAAACTGTTCTCGGAATAGCAGCTCAACGAGCATTAACAAGCCTTTTCTTCACCCCGTACCTCCCTCAAATCCACTACGGCAAGCAAACAGACTTCCAATCAAGGTTTTGAAAATGCTTACAGCACGATCGGGACACATTTTGCACCCAGAATATTTGCAGCCTCTGCCTTCTACACCGGTTAGCCCGATTGAGGTAAGAAAAGCACATAACATCTTAAATAATGTGATGGTTTAATTGTGTTGTGCTTCTCTGATTATAATGTTATTTTCCATAGTATATCGCCTAGTTAATATCAACAGGCATACATCAATCTTAAAGTGTATAGCCTATATGCCTATGCCGTATTCAGAAACGTTATTATTTGACATAGCCTACTTTATCGTCGTGCGCATTAGGCTAGACTATTGTACCACTATGCGTTTGAACATCAACACTGTTTGGAATTAGGATATGCTACGTGTTTATGTAGCTATATAGACTATTAAAGTCGCCTTTTGGATAGCCTATAACAACATTAATCGCCCGTTGTCCTGTTGTTATTGCAGCTAGATGCCAAGAAAAGTCCGTTGGCGTTGCTGGCGCAGACGTGCTCTCAGATCGGCAAACCGGACCCACCGCCCTCTTCCAAATTATCCTCCGTAACACAAAATGGATCTAGTGACAAGGAATCTAAATCTGGTCCTTTGAAAATGAGTGACATCGGAGTTGATGACAAATCTAGCTTCAAACCATATTCTAAACCGTCAGATAAAAAGGATTCATCCTCGGGCGTCTCAAGTAGCGAAAAGTCTGGTTTTCGAGTGCCGAGCGCCACCTGCCAGCCGTTCACGCCACGGACGGGCAGTCCTAATTCCAGCACTTCTGCCTCCCCCATGCCATCCGAGGGGAAATGTGGCGAACGAGAGGAAAAGAAGGAATCTGATTGTAATAAAAACAGCAGCACAGATGGTTCTGGCACAACTAGCCACAGCAGGATAAGTGTTAGTTGTGGTGGAATTAACGTGGAGGTCAACCAACACCAGGAGACAACTCCTGGCTCCAAAACCTCCTCCTCGGAATCTTCATCAGTAACTTCCGTATCCTCTGCATCGGTTCTCGGGTCAGGACTTGTGGCACCAGTTTCCCCATACAAACCGGGACAGACAGTTTTCCCTTTGCCTCCCGCTGGCATGACATATCCCGGCAGTTTGGCAGGGGCCTACGCGGGTTATCCCCAGCACTTCTTGCCTCACGGAGGGAGCCTGGTTAACGCACAGCTGGCCAGCTCACTGGGCTGCAGCAAGGCTGGCTCCAGCCCTTTAGCTGGAGCCTCTCCCCCCTCCATTATGTCGGCTAGCCTGTGTAGAGACCCATACTGCCTAAGTTACCATTGTGCCAGTCACTTAGCGGGCGCAGCAAGTGCCTCCTGCACGCACGACTCTGCCGCTGCAGCTGCCGCTAATGCCCTTAAGTCCGGCTACCCCCTCATGTACCCGACACATCCCTTACACGGGGTTCATTCATCGGCGCCATCATTTAGCGGACACCCTCTGTACCCGTATGGTTTCATGCTGCCCAACGACCCACTCCCACATGTTTGTAACTGGGTGTCTGCAAATGGACCGTGCGACAAGCGTTTCTCCTCTTCAGAAGAATTGCTGAACCATCTGAGGACACACACTGCTTTCACGGGGGCGGAGAAGCTGATCTCCGGCTATCCCAGTTCCTCGTCGTTAGCCAGCGCTGCAGCAGCAGCCATGGCCTGTCATATGCACATGCCGCCATCAGCTCCCGGGAGCCCCGGGACGTTGGCGCTAAGGAGTCCTCACCACGCGCTAGGACTCGGCAGCCGTTACCATCCGTACTCCAAAAGCCCCCTGCCAAACCACGGTGCTCCCGTACCTGTACCGGCTGCCACCGGCCCTTACTATTCCCCTTATGCACTGTACGGCCAGAGACTCACAACAGCATCCGCGCTCGGATACCAGTGAGAAAGAAAGTCGGACTTTGAAAAAAGTTTATAGTTCTAAGAATGCAAATATAAAGACTTTTATTACAGCGCTCCACTTATGGACGGGATCCGTGGACTCAACTGTATTTATTTATGTCGGCTTAAAGCAGACAATAATGGCTGCAAATGGAAGATATTTGAGCAACTCAAAGTGCATTATGTTTAAATTGAACTCTAGGTAAAGTGAAAACTCATATTAGATTACTAATACAGTAGGGTTCTTCATTTCGATGTTAATTTGAAATTGCTATGATTGTATTGTTCTTATTTAATGTCTCATTGAGAAGAAAATAATTTACATGCATGTGTGTTTCTTAAATTCCAATCTGTCCACATAATTTTAAATTGCCGTTATTTTTCAGGTGTATACCATGAAAAGAGAGTTGGTATTTTTTTGTATGTATTCTGGAAAAAATAAGAAACAATTCTGTTCCATATCTCCGTGTGCCTCATTTTTATGATGTGCCAGTGAACATTATTTTTAATTTTAGATTCATCATGTATATTTATTCTATAAATCCAAACAGTTTAAGAATCGTTTGGTCTTTATTATGGGGCCAAATATCCACTGAATTGCACGCACACACTTTGGCAATAGGCCTATTAATCTAAGAGTGGTATTTGCCTCACCAGATATAATTATGAATATCCATTTAGGGTATTTAGGCACACTTGTTTTCTTTCGTTTGGTTATTTACAAAATAATTTAGGGGAAACATTTAAGTATATATAAAGTGGAATTTATATCAGGATGATAATATAATTCTATATAATAGAATGAGTGTGAATGTAAAGGGTGTGAAACGTTTTTGAGTTTTTTTGGAATAGGCTAAATGTATTTAAATAAGACAAATCTTTGCAAATATAGGTTATTGCTCTATAAACACTAAATATGTCCAACGCCTCTAAACAGATTTGCATGCGTATTTTGTTAATCAATGAGCGCTATTTAATATTTGTTATAATTAAAAAATACAGAGAAAATGTGAAAAACATTACAATGCTGCCCACTGAATTGAGCAATATTTAGCTGAAAGACAAATGAAGTTGTGCAACTTCGTCTATTTTATTTTTGTCCAATTTATTAGGCTACAAGTGAATTTCGTGGGAGTGAAGATTCTCTTATTTGAATTAGTTGGTATTTAAGATGCATCTTATTTAGCATAATATATATTTTTTAAATAAAACAAAATATCAAAGATCACACATATGGACCAATAGGCCTAAATGCAATGTTACATTCAGTTCGATCATTTGAAGCAGGTAATGCTAAAGGGTATCTCCATAGCTCTTATGCAATACTTTACTCACAGGAAACAGCAGACAATATCTGTCCTAGCTGTGAGTGTGTGTGTGTGTGTGTGTGTATATATATATATATATATATATATATATATATATATTATTGCATGGGCTAAAACATAAAACACTAAATTGACAATTACACTGTCTATATTGGGTAGGCTACAGGTGTTTTGGTATTTATGACAAGACATAACCGAACGTGAATGATCCACGTGATCCAAACAAAACAATAGTAGCCTATACGTTAACACATAACCCAACGACAAAAACACACGTAATTTCCTGGCTACCGTATCAATGTTGTGAGAACTTTATTCTTGTTGCCTGTGGATTGCGCCTCGTTCCCAGCTGCGACCGATAAGGCCTCCAGCAAGAACCTGACCTTCTTTTCCTTGGATCCTCAGCATAAGGCGCATTACTAACATTATTCAGTGTGAAAACATCAGGCAAGTCAATGAGGGGCTTTGTGGACATGCACGGCAAACAGGAAGGACCACCCTTGACTGATGTCACATTAATCATTTTCGACCCGGAATTAATCTAGGACAAGCTTCTCCAAACTATTGGGGATTGGGTTAGGCCTACAAGCCCTAGTTCTTCAGCGTGTGTGTAAATGTAGCCTATTTGCATCGCATGTAGGCTATTTGGACTCCATTTAATCGACGTCGATCCAAGTGTTGCGCAGCAGTTAGTCAACATAAACAAAGTCCTCTCATAGTGTGCGTCTGTCTCGAGGCCCACACGCGTTCTAAACTGATGTAATGACGGTGAAAGGGAGCAATTTCCATTTTTACCCACATCATGGTGGCTGTGTTCGTAGGTCCCCGGTGGAAAGCAATTTATCATGTGCCCCTCCCCCTGGCCTGTCGCCGAAGGAACAGGCAGGCACATGTGTGCATGAATTACCAACCCTTCCGCGCTTACCCCTCCCTCAGCTAGAGGCCGAAGACGAGAGAGAGAGAGAGAGAGAGAGAGAGATGGAATTAGCTTTCTACAAAAACATCTTTGTCCACCATCATACCATACAACTGTAGAACTGCAAGCAGCTTTCAAATGAATATAGCAGGATTGGATAACAACAGTGCATATGTCTTTAAATTGTCTTATGAATGTACAGTAAATGTAACATTTTAATAATAGTTATTTGTGCACAAGTGCTACAAGCCTTTAATAGGTATGCCTATACATTAAAATTGACCTCAATGTGTGCTCAGTGAAAATGTTCTTAATAAATTATTATTTTTTCTGAAAAGAGCACTCCAGCCAGTGATTTATTGGGTTCTAATCTGGCCTATTAATCTTTCACAAGAAATCTGAGCTATAGGCCTACACGTCAAACTGAGTCTTAATCTGTACTTGACAATGCTGTATGGTATGTCTGTGTAAACGTAAACCTTGTCACGGGACTGATGCAGTATTGGGCATTTATTTAGGACCACTACCCTTTACTGTACCCAAATTAAATGCACATATACACTATTAAGCTGCACCTGTTTGCCCTAATATGACATATCTGTGAAAAGGGACAATTGACTTAAATAATGCACAAATCATGCAGTTAAAATAAAACAGAAAATGAACATGAATAAAAATAAAAATATGACACAATATTACATTGTCATGGTCATGACAGTGAGCATTTTAAAATGTTTTTTTGTTTATGGTTCTTTCTGCATGGTAGTTATTTGACATGCAGTTCTTGTGAGTAAATAACTCTTAGCATGTATAAATTCTACATTACTGATTTTAGATGTATTCTGTTGTGCATCAGTTTCTTCAGATATATACCTCTGAGTTACAATTTCACAAAAACAATAGTCCAGTTACTGTCTTTAATCTGAAATATATTCATTTGTGAATACAGTGAACGCTCCCAACCAATATTATGAGCATATTCCATGTTCTATTCAAAATAAGACATGTTACTGAATAAGACTGAGTGATCTAAGATCACTTCAGACTATTGACATATTTAACAATATTGTAGTGTGCGTGTGTATATATGTATGTATGTATGTATGTATGTACACTACCGTTCAAAAGTTTGGGGTCACTTAGAAATTTCCTAATTTTTGAAAGAAAAGCACAGT
>JAODTR010000007.1:2014318-2034225 GCA_025399935.1 Amblyopsis rosae | reverse complement strand
CCCCCCCCCCCCCCCCCCCCAGCATAGCTGTTTACTGAGTTAGGGGAGAATGGATGACTTTTTGCATGCTCAATCAACTGTGAAATGTCCATTTAATCATCCCGAGAAACCCCCCTGGTTTATTTGTGCTGCAGCACAGATTTACATTTCCAAACATCCCCCATATTAATCATTACTTCAGCACGCCCTCCAACTGACAAGAAGCATAAACCACCTCAGTGTACTGCCCTGTCGACTGTAATGTTTGTGTGCGTGCTTCTTCCTAAGTGTGCATATATGCACACACATGCTTCTCAGTGGGTAATATACTGTAGGGGTGTGTGTGTGTGCGTGTGTGTGCGAGCAGGGTCACTCCTGCCCTTTGCTTCACTCACCCTTTAACCTGCCTGGCAGAAATATCAAGTATTGTGTGCATGCTTGCATTGTTTTGTGCTAATTCTTGATTTCTGATGTGTGGTTTTTGACCTTTAACCTCTTAGACATGTACATGAGATAGTCCTTAACTTGTTCTTCTGATCATTCCAATTTGCTGTTACTTGTTCAATTGGAACCAGACAGTTAGTTCACATGGGACCCTAACTGTTTGCAAAACCCGCAACTGAACATGCGACTTGATTTGTGCCCACAATGCTCTACAAGGAGTGCCTTGGGACAGCCACTCTACTTGCAGCCGTAATGAAATTCAGACCATTTTTACCATCAACAATGAATCCTTCAGAGAAACGTAGTATGAGTTTATCAGCCGGGATGAGGAGCATGTTACATTTGCCACTTTAAACAAGACGAATGGGTCACTCGGCCATTTACATTCTCATACATTTTTATGACTCCGCCATGAAGTGAATTTGATGTATCCGTAACAAGATAAATGATGGGCATAAAGCTTTGGCAGGTCTGACTTTAAACAATCTTTCATTTGATGCCAGTCTTTTACTTTTTACATGACATACCGTCTGTCTTCGCAACCTTGTGCTCAAACATTCAAAGAAGCATTCCCCCCTCACCCGCCCCCACCAATGATGCTGAGCAAATGTGGTGTTTGTGGCAGCATAACTCAATATCAGACTAAGGTGTTGATGTAACGGCAAAGAACTGCCTTTAATGCGACATGTTGTTTCTTACGCGTGCGTGCTCTCTGGGAGAGGAACCATATTGACCTCCAAATGAGGTGCACAAAGGGATGTTTTTGTTTGTACCTGCCAAAGCACGGCTTTGCCGCTTAAAAAGCATGAAAACGAGCTGAAAGCCTCACTTTACGGCTGCGTGTCCCTCTCAGGGATCTTGTGGGGACCAATGCATGTATTGTATGAGTGTACATTTCAGCATGGCGTTTCAGCGCAACGGAAACAGAATTGGGTTGCGGGAAATATCCCCTGTCAAAGCAACAGGATGGAGGATGGTGAATGGAGCTGTCTGAAGGTTCAGGATGATCGAAGGCGACATCATCTGCTCTCTTGCTGCCCCCTTTCACTCGCTCACGCTTGTCCTATTATATATTTTACAGCTGATGTTGGATGGTCAGATGTAATGCTTTCAGGAAGATTAATCTGTCAGAGCTATAGGTGGACATTTTACCTATCTGGACAGATGAATTGAAAGGGTTCGTGTCAAAACTTTGCGTATGGATCCTGTTGGAGACCCCCATACCACTGTGTAGTCATTTTAAAGCAGCAATACCTAATTTATTCACACTTGAGTGAAGGCAGTTGCAGTGCAGACAGATTAATGGAGCCCCTGGTCCAGCTAAATGATCATTTTATTTATCTGCGCCACTTTCCCTGTGAAATATTACTAGCGCACTTTTCCATTGCAACTTTTTGATTGAACCTATAATGTCAGTCAAGTGAGTTGGTGAGCAGAGTGCAGTTTGCAACGAAAACACTGACATAGTCAACAGCTCTTTATTGATGGACATTACGTGTCACTATGGGCCCACATGCAAAAACATACAGTAACACATCTGCTCGCATGCATGAATGTGAATGTGTGTGTGTTTGTACAGTGCACATTTTATAGTGTATGTGTAGGTGAATTTCCATTAAGTAGTGGTGAGGTCATCCTTTGTCAGGCAGGTATGGAGGAGACAGCGGGGAAGGAGAAACAGGAAGTCCAACAGAGGGACCTTTGTTCGGCTAATCGTGAGACACGCTGTAACGCACACCCTAATAGCTGATTACCATGGCCGCAAGAGGCAGCACCACGCTGACACCAGGAGAGAGAGAGAGAGAGAGAGTGGTGGGGGTGGAGAAAAGCTCCAACATGAAAAAATGGGAACTCCTGTCTACTGCAGCGGTCCGGGACAAAGCTGAGAGCTCCCAGACGCCCTGTATGATTAATGACTTATGGCCACGCTGTGTGGAAGCCTGGTAATTAGCTACAGGCTGATTAAAGACAAGTAAACCTCTGCTGATAACCTGATTCTGTTTCTCCCCAGCGCCGACACTGGCATGTGGAAGCTCTTACTGCCAGGGTTGCAAGAAACAGACCAACGTTGAGTATGATGAATGTAGTCTCCAACAGGCGTATACAGGCTCTAATTTAAAACTATTTAGCGTGTGACATATTGGCATTGTGCTCTCGCTGTCTCCCTCGGCTCATGTTAGCGGTTTACGCCGTCGTCCAAGTTTCAAGGGGCCGCCGTCTCGAGGCGGTGCCTGGCACATCCGTGGATAAAGTTTTGTGCGCAAGCTCCCGCCCTTTTGCTGTGCTGGTCTTTTGCCTGTTTTTTTGTGGATTTTTGCTGCAAACGTTTGCATTTTCTTTATTAGGGAACAAGGGTAGTCATGGCACCCTGCCACGCAAAATTCGTCAACGACCAGATTTGTACAGTCCTGGCTGTTCAGTTTAAAAACAGCAGGGCTTGGATAGGCCAGAAAACAGGCAGCATTACTCTGCATTTACCTCAAGCCACACAATGGGAGCAAAGTTAGCCAACACAGGGAACGGATAGAAGGGTCATTCCAGGTCTCCATAACAGGAGCCAGAATGACCTACATCACTATCCCAAGTAACGTCTATAGTGTCTTCACGAAGGAGAACCTTATAATTCTAGTTATATTCTGTAATGCCTTATGCCGTGTCTTGTCCAGGGTAATGTGTTCTGTGTGGGTTACTGTATCGATTAATGTAATTATTTAGGTCCCTTACATAAAACGCTATGATAAAATATGGTTTCTCCTTTTTTTTGTTTTTTTTAGCTACAATAGGCTTGAACTGTGTTTAGTGAACAAATGACCAGCTAGCTAAATGCCAAATTAGCAGTAGCATTGTAGCAATGTTGACAATTCACTGCATCCGTTTGTAGCAATCCTTGATTTTACTTGTGAACTTGAACACTACAGCAAATAAGACATAAAGATACAAATCCAAAATCAATTATTTGTAACGTAGCCTACATAAACCTTTGACACACACTGTACGGGAACGAGACACAGAAAACAGCAGGGCAGGACCTGCGATTGCATTAGTCCTCCTGTTTTGAAGATGAAAATGCATCCCGTCACAATGCATGACATGTTTACGCCACTCTAAAACATACCTCCGCTAGCCAAACAGGGGGCACTTCGCTGCAGGTTATCGTCTAAGTAGGCTGTCTGTGGAAAAGACACACATTCTCTTATTGAGATGTGTGTATTGTAGTCTGTGTCTACGGTGGTATGGAGACAGTGCCATGGGCCAGCTGCATGCTAGGCTAGGTTAAGATGAGATGGCCAGCCACCCACCCCTCTCATAATTAGGTTGGTGAACATGCTGCCTTGTATGCAGTCATATTGACTGGGAGCTTAATCACGTTGGTATTGAGTTCTGTCCGCGCACGCCCCAGGTGAAGCTTTAAAGCCCAGAGTTATGGCCCTGACCTATAGGGGGAAATTAGCTGTGGACACAAGTTTGCTCTTGTCTTCCGTCTCGGGTGTGAAAATATTTAGCCAGCGCGGCGGGCGACAACACTGTGAGAAATGGATAGTGGAAGCACAACGCCTAACACATGGGAAAATGTAGGTAGGCCTGGGAAGTGTGTTCGTTTGGCTGGCAGTCCATTATGCCTGATAGACATTTCACTTACCAAAGTCAAATATAACAGTCTACTATTCATTAATATACCGTAAAGGAAGGGGCTGAGGAATCAAACCTACCATCTGGTTTAAGACGACAGTATAATCTACAACTCATGATTAGGTCTAAGGAGTGGAATTTCACTTTAATCTTTTTCAGGGCTTGAAATTTCCATCTGCACTGTGCGGCACATCATTTCTCTTCAAGACAAATGTGCTGTTTTCCATGTTCCAAAATTAGATCTGAAGAAAACTATTAATCATGTCATGGCCTGGGAAAGGAAACAAAGATCGGATTTTTCTCTCTCTCCCTCTCTCTCTCTCTCTCTCTCACTCGCTCTCTCTCCCTCTTTCTCCCTCTCTCTCCCCCTCTCTCCCTCTCTCTCCATCTCTCGTTCCCTCTCTCTCTCTCTCTCTCTCTCTCCATCTCTCTCTATCTCTCGTTCCCTCTCTCTCTCTCTCTCTCTCTCTCTCTCCCTCTCTTTGTCTCTTCCCGTGCCCCTCCTCTTTTTTCACCTCCCTCGTTCTGGAGGAGGAGGAGGATGGCAGATGAGGAAGGAGGAAGGAGGATGGCAGAGTAAGGGAGGGCCCTTACTCTGCCATCCTCCTTCCTCTGCTCTATTTTCGCCAATGTTTTGGGCAGTATACCCGAGCCTTCTCTCTCGCAGATCATGTTCCTCCTCCTCCTCCTCTACCTCCTCTACCTCTCAGCCGGGGCTTCAACAGTGAGCAGATATGTAGGTTTGATGATTAATACGAAACGACGAGGCGTCTTCAATTAGCATGGCCGTCCTTCTCCTACGCTGCGCTCCCCCACCTTCCGTGGCAGCGAACAACAGATGGTGGCGTGTTTTGTATGTGAGACCGCAACAAACTCTAAACGGGAGAGTGCAAGTCACCGGGACTGCAAATTAGCGAGGCCACACAACTGTCAGGTGCTGGCCTTCCCTGACAGTTGTAGCCCATTACGGGAACATTGATGTTTTCACAGTGTGGCAAAAAGGAATCCTTTTTTCCCCCTCCTCACAGAGGACCTGTCTGTCAGCCCGCTCTCAAGTCATAACAAATCACTGGCACTCAGCTGAGGCTGAGCATTGGGAGCGTCAGGGGAAGATAAATGACCTGCAGGCCTTTGAAGTGCTTTGGCAGTTCAGCTGGCTCGGCGGCGCTGACAGAGAAATATACACAACAGCGTAACCAATAATGAGAACATTAAACATTCCTGCCTCCTGACAGGCTGACAGGAAAGCCCGGCCCGGCATCAATCATATTTCGAGGCATAACCTTGACAATTAGTCTCCTCTCTGCCTCTAGCACTCACCTCTATCTCTCACTCTCTCTCTCTCTCTCTCTCTCTCTCTCTCGTTCTCTCGCCAGACTCCAATACCCAGACTGCACTTGCTTCCCGGCTCTGGGTGAATATGGATGGCAGCAGAAATGGAGGTAAGACTATGACCGCCGTCAGTGGGCCATAACATGAAGAATCCCTCATACTGCATATTGACTTTGCTGAGTCATGTTGTCAGATATGGGAAGGTATCTGTAACGTGGGTCTAGACATGAAGAGGCAACATGCAGGATTTGTACGATATAGCATTATCTTAAGGGGTGGGTTCAGACATCTGCCTTCCGTTACTCATTTTTTCTGGTCAGAGACAATTGGTTACAATACATAAATTATGTTATGCCAAATCTGACAATTTTTTCAGAACTTGTTTGTGGCTTAATTGCACGTCAGACCTAAATACAAGTTTCTATTTTACAATATAGGGGATCTAGACTATCATAGCCAAATATTTTGTTTATTGCTGCTCATTGTTTTCTTGTACTGAAATAATTTGCCATTGGGATCAATAGTTGCCTGAATCTGAAATTCTAAGAGTATATATTTTTGCCAAGAATTTGAGTATTTAGTAAACACATTTATTTATATTATATTTTATTCAATTATATTAAAATTATTTATCAATCCAATGTATATAATGTAATGTGTTTCAGAGCTATACAATAATCTGACACACAATTATGTTCCAACCACATAATTTCTTGAATAATACATATATTAATCAGCTCGTCATGCCACTCCTACACAGTACAGTATTTCACTTGTGTTTCCTCCATTAACCATTCACGTGTAAATCAACACAGACAAGCTGACCCCCAAAATGTTTATGTTCTCGAGTTTCCAGCACTTATGCAGAGCTCCGGCCAAACATTTCACAGCAGCACCACCAGAAGAGATGATTTATGTGGAATGAAGACATTTCCCCTTTGACTAGCACATTTGCGAAAAGGTATGTCAAGGATGTGAGGCGGAGTGTACAGGCAACCTTTCAAGAGAGTATTTTTTTACCCGCTTATTGGAAGAGCAATAAATATCAGGGCGACAAGGCCTTCTCATGGTTACAAAGCCTACCTGCAACTGAGCTGGATAATTAGCAGGCCCTGAAGATGATGTATGACTTTCATTACCCTTTGGGACGGGGCAGACTAAATGAGGACACAGCTAATTGCCGTGCAAAGCAGTTTGGCATGATGGGGAAAAATGCAGACCCTGTCCACTCTCTCTCTCTCTCTCTCTCTCTCTCTCTCTCTCTCTCTCTCGCTCACTCTCTGCCAAAATAAGAAGGCCCTGTTGCGGTTGCGGGACTGTGAACTCCCGCCCCTCCCTACTTCTCTGCCCACAGGAGTTCACTGGGTGTCCATAAATCAGGAGCTACTTACAGCAGTAACTGCCCTGAGTCATCAACATGCAATAAGTTGAGTGACAGATTATTCCTCCCTGGCTACATTACAGCTGCAGACCCGCATGATTGTTACATTTTCAACTTTATCTTCATTCCTGTTTGCCTAAACCTTCTGATTCTGGACATGGTATGTCTTATGTATATATACCACATGCTGTAGCAGAGGTACTACAGGCTATTTCAAAGCATTAGTATGGAGAAAGCATAAGACTCCTCAGTGGACCAGCTAAGTGTAGCCCAAAAGCTAACTCCTTGTCCTCTGAGAACAGAAAACTATCAAATGTTTACAATTTTTTTAATCAAATATCTGTTGGATGGCATGTAACAATAAAACTAAAAACAAAACAAAAAACAATATATATATATATATTATATATATTTATATATATATATTATATATATATAAATGAAAAATGTGATGCTTCAATGTCAGTGACATCAATTTTGGTTTTGAGTTTGAGAGTTCATTGTGTGCATATACTTGAAATTCTAGGTTATCTGGTGGGTGTTGACATTCTTACTAAACTCACATACTTAAATTGCATATTATTATATAGTATCAAGGCCATTGCCTCTCCCATCTCGATCTCTCCATAACCACATTTGTTGACTTCTTGGACAAGGGCCACATGATGCGTATTATTATACAAGCGTGGAGGAAGAGAGAAAGAAAGCAAGTGAGAGGCAGACAGGAAGAAAGACAGAAAGAGACTTTTAGCTAGAAAGTATTTCCAGAACCATCCTTCTTGGGATTCCCAGTGGTGAAAAGCTAATGTTTAAAATGGCGGGGTTAAGTATGCTAGCACCCATTACAACGGCAAAGCCCTGGACACCTGCTGACATGTCATTCCAATCTGAGCAAGGTTCTTGTTCATTATGGAATAGATGAGGACACTTGAGGTTGTGGAGGAGGCTATGTGTGTGTCTATGAGAACATACTGTACATTAAGTAGCCTATGTTAGAGACCTATTTAAGCAGACCCTTAGTTCTCACGGAAATATGTCTGGATTAAAAATAAAGTCTAATAAATGGAATATTACAATATGACATCATAGTTTGTAAATTTACGTCAAGTGACATATGCTCCACCTTTAACAATTTAATATAATATGAAAATAATTTATTTTAGAATTACAGTAGTTCACATGACAACCGACATACTTGTCTAATAAATGCAATATGACATATATGATATATTATAAATACCAGAAAGCATGAACACAAGTGTAAATCAGATGAAATGTGATTATTTGTATGATTTAACATCCACCCCTCCCCCCGAGCTTTCCCCTCGATAAAGCACACTTTCATTGCTTTACGTTCTACTGGGGTTCAGTCCATTCAGAGGGTCAATGCCCATGTCTGCACTGAAATAAAACAGCGCAATCACCATTTGTCAGGCATGAACTTCATTTACTTCCATTCAAGGGATGACACCGCCTGATAACTCTTCTCTCAGCACACTCAATCGGCTTGTTTGAAGCTCACTCTTTTGGAATGAAGCAATTTGGCTTTACCTTTGCTGTCAGTTTGGTGTAGAATTCTAGCCTCAGATGGAACAAGGAAAGGCATTTGAGCTGTCAGGGATGGTCTACATTGTTTTCCTTTCAGCTATGCTGAACTTGAAAGGCACAGCAGTTTAGATGCAATTAGGCATAACCAAAATGATACATGAACCTTTATTAACACACATAATGGGGCCGATAACACATTTTTGCAGCTGAAGGGGAACAACAGCATTTCTTGTAATGTTTGCCAACATTAAAGAAGCAACACAACTACTATAAATGATACAGTACATTAAGAGAACAATGTTTCCTAGGAAAGGAGTTCTATTTATATTTCATTTCCATCTCCATAACTGTTCTGTATGTTCTCAACATTACTCTTGCCCTTGTTGCTGTATGTTTTCATAGATCTAGTTCTTTATTGGTAACATTGAGTAAAGTGTTGAACTCCTTGTTGTCCAAAATAGAACTCTTTGATGAACATGGCAGAGAAGAGACCCTGGTGGGATCTTTTGTTTGTCTCAAGGTGAGAATTGTTTTTGTTCTCACAATTCGCACAATATCTCCTTTCTTAGGAGCACAGCTCAGAGGTGAACACGTTTAGAATGATTCCTCTTCACTCTCCTTTCTCCCCTGTATGTGTATGGCTTATGTACAACCACATACTGTAGCCCCATGTACATCTGGTTGTGTTGAATGTCATGAAGTGCATGGCATGGCACACTCTCAGATCACCATTTGCAATAGCTGCTGGAAACAATTTTAAAAGTGGGAAGTCATTCTTTGACTTTGAAAAATGTCGGGGAAATGCGCCGAGCGTTTTCATCTACCCCGTTTATAAAAAACATGCCAAATAATCTCTATTGTAGCAACACAGCATAGCATCAACATATCTATCTATCCTCTGCAATTGTATAGAAAGCCAGCGTAGTATTTGTGTGACAGCCATATGTCATCGACATTAAAGTAATTCATGAGTAAATGTTTTAACTGTTTTAGCTAAACCTACTGCTGGACCTGTCATGATATGACTAGTAATCTAGACATTTTTGTATGAAATAGAAACCATGTGTAGGTTAATAGGTTGTGTAAGTTAATATTAGCAGTAAGAGCCCGCAGGTTTAATAGTGTTGTTTCTGATCAATTACTAATATTACATTCCTACCTGACTATTCTGAACTTGTAAAACAATATCCAAAGTTGGAGGGATTTTTTACTTTCCCCCTCTACTGTAACATGTCTTTAGTAATTGATTGTATTCTAGAACATTTTGTTTTATTGTTTTTGGCAATAAGGAAATAACAGGAACCAATCAATTACAGTGAAGCAGCACATAAATTCAGCCAATGCTATAATGTAATGAGGGCCAAATGAAACTGTATCCGCATATCGTCCAACTTTGCTGTTTATATTTTTCATAAACTCCGGGCAAGGTGCTGAAATAAAACTGGTGGGCTTTTGAATGAAACCTGACAGGCACCAATAAATCACGCTAAATCACGAATCGATAACAAATACCTCCTAAATTATGAATAATGGCCAGGCGGTCATAAACAAACACAAGCACAAATCAGCAGGCCATCCATTTCATGGCAGCACAAAATAAACATACACATTTCTTTCACGGCACTAATACATTTCCCCCGAAAAACTCCAAAGAACAGTCCATCTGCTTCAAATAATTTTTTATTTCCTTTTCTGTCCTGTCCCCATTAGGTATTCCGTAGAGATATTTGAGAATTTTTTTCATTTACCTTCCCCCATCTGTATCCAATTACCTTTCTCCCTGTGCAGGGCCAGTGCAGGTCTCTCTCGAGTATGACCGTGAAATACCCCCACCTGTACCTTATGCAAACTTTATGCGTGTTTTATTATCTGTGAGAGGCTGTGAGTCGTTCGGTGTGTGCTCTGGTGGACTTGGATTGGGCCGTGGGCTTGATGTCTTCTGGCTCTGGCTATAGATACACACCTGCAGTTCCTCCAGTCACCCCCGCACTCGTTCCAAGCTGATCTATTAGCTGGCTAAATGGCCCAGCAGATGTTCGCAGGCCAGCCGGGAAATCGCGAGGCCTCGTGCTTGTGACCGCATCGCCGGTGATGCCTGCAGGATTTTCACAGAGAGTAGAGGACAACGATGGGTTTGAGTTAATTTATCACTAGATCACATTTAGATCCAATCCCCGTGGGTGTCATCAGCGCTAACTGGCTTTTAAAAAGACTCCCTCATTTCCCACGGACCAAATCTTAGACACTTTTTAAAAATGCCGGGGTTTGAGAGATGCCAATGTGGGAATGCTGTAGAATGCTACTGTACTGATATTACTCCTCTTGACCTTCCAGTGTTTGCGTGTGAAATAAACTACCTATAATATCAGTGCAGTAGCCTACTGGATGTAACTACCAGTTTTATTTTGTGTACACAATGACAAGCACAATGTCTTCAGATACTGAATGCTTTGAGTATTTATAAAAAGATATAAACTGCTAATAGTATAATCTTATGGATGGCTATTGTAACCACGGCCTCCCTGAGGTGTGAGCTGTGCCTGAGAACGAGCACATTGCACGGTGAGCCCGTTTTCACACAGCATTTGTCCTCACCCCACGCCGCGCTGGTGGCTCTCACCCTCGACTGACCTCCAGGGCATTTCAGCTCAAAATAGGCAGTATCTCTCTTTACTGGTGTTGTGACAGACTGGACAGACAGACGGGATGTGACAGCTAACCAAGCCTTATAAAACCAGCAACGTCTCACTTTAACGTGCTGGGGGGAGCAGCCGAGCTCGGTGAGGCCCTGAGAGCATGGGCCAGGAGAGAAGCAAATCTAGTTTGGCTCATACTGAAGGGTTCGGGGGATTGATTGATAAGTTGCTGTTGTGATTGCTGAGATTGCATTTGGGGTGTAACTTGGGCTAGAACATGTGGCTTGATTTACATCACTCTTACTATGCTGAGCAGTTTGAGAGGACAAGCCTGACAAGGAGAGGTAGGGATAGAATGACATTTTCGGTAAAAGAGCAATAATTTACGTTTTCCAGTGCCAACTATTAATACCCGACTGGTCTCGGAGCAGTAGAGCTTAAAGGCCATGCAGTACGCTACATGCTGTCACTGGTGTTTTCATAAATCTTTCCAAGGGGACTGCAGTGCTGGATGTGAATGCATGTTTGTGTGTTTGTGTGCTATCAATAGAATGCACCAGCTGGCTTTGAGTGATTTCTTATGCTGCCTTACTGCCATTGTACCAGATGACAATCTGACCTAAGCGTTTGAATGGAAAAACTGTCTCAAAACATGGTCTGTAGACACTATCATGTCACCTTATGTAAAATAACATACGCTCTCTTTAATTTTATTTGTATTTTATTTACATACTTTTGAATGTTGCCCATTTCGTGGTGAGAAATATAAAATACATTTTTATTCCTTTACACTTTGGATAGTTTAGATGTATTTGTGTTTATACTTTGCGGTTTCTATTAATGACAATGTATGTTGGTGGATTCCAGTTAGACTGGTTTATTCCACTGTAAACTAAAAAAACACATAACTTCCTCAACAGGTTGCCGAAATTTAAGCAAGGAACATACACTAAATTAAAGTTTCATGTGGCAATAAAAAGCAAGAGAATGCAGCATTTATGTCCATGTAAAAGTTAGATTATTACTTTAATAAACACCATGCATAAAGCTTGATAAGAGCAGCTGCTCTCTCCACATAGGTCCTAAGGGTGAAGGAAAAGTGGTGTGAGATTTGACAGTGTACAGATTATTGGCCGCCGTAAAACGTCTTCTTCAGAGAATTTGCTGGTCCAGTGAGGGATGAGAAGACACTGGCGGATATGTGGCTAATCCTGTTCCTGACAATTTGACGGCTCTGTGAAACTCAAGAAAGACCAAGTTAGTGTGTTTCCAGCCCACTCACAAACTGAACCAACCTAACCCCAAACATTAAAACTGAAATTTGTTGTGTCGACTTTTAGACTTTGACTGTGTTGTTTCTTTGCTACATACTATCATGTTTATGTTTGTGGCAGAGTGGGTGGGTAATGGCTTAACTATTTATGCATGTATGTGTGTGGGCGTGCCTGCGTGCGTGCGTGTCTATGCCACATGTTTAGACTTGGTGTAAACAGATAAATAAACATACAGAAGTGTTATCTAGTGCAGTGTCAGGAGGTTACCACATTTCACCTGGCTCTGACAATGCCAGTTCGATCCCTGAACTAATCAGATCAGTGTGATAACAGGGTCCCTGTTCAGAAATGATTCATCTGAGGGTAGCTCCTGATGAGCAACGCATTAGCTTTTATATAATAGCTTAGCCCTAGATCGCATTTAGAACACACCACCTCTCATGTCAAATTCTGGCTATAACCTTATATTGTCCAGAACAGTCTTAAAATCGAATAAACGTAAATTACATTTAGGTGAGTGCCACAATTGTAAAGCAGGGGCTTATGAGGTTATAACACTTGCTCAGGTTAAGCTTGTAGCACACTGCTTAGAGTAAGATGCCATATTGGCAGTGCTCATTTGTTTTATATTCACTTTTTTGCATGGACAGCTTTGTATGGCAGAGAGGCAGAACAGACCCAACCATCTCTGCGACTCTACTCTACTGCTACATTAGACATGGCATGGCTACGCATGGCCTCGGCAATGCAAAGTCTACACATAAATGCTTTTGAAAAAAAATCACAATGTATCCATTAACGTGTTTAAAATGAATGCTGTGTTGTACTGGAGGAAATAGCTAGCATCTGTGCAATGTGTCAATTCAGCTTACCACAGCGGGAGATGTCTCCGCCCACAAGGTAGCAAACACTGCCATGGCAGGATGCAATACATGCTGTATGTGTGTCAGTACAGTAGTAGGTAGTCCTAGTATTATCTGCCATGTTGTGCTCCACCACACCTCCATGTGGTAATTCTCCTCTTGCTACATAAACTGCATATTATTATTATTACTGTTATCATTCTGATGGATTCACATGAATTCAAATGAAGACATCAAATGAAGACATAAAGCTAATAATTTACTTAAAAAATGACCAAATGCCATTTTAAGTTCAAACATGACCGCTAAACCATATCTAAAATTAAGAATAAATACATATTTCAATATCAGCACTTGTCTAAATCCCACCATTTATCCATGCCTTGTTTTCAACCATTTTGTAAACCGGAGACGGCCATAACTCAAGCCAACCTCCTGACCCTGAACCCCAGGAGCATCCTTAGCCTAAGCCAGGTCACTAATCCGGTGCCCCAGCATTCCTCTGCTCTTCACAGGAAACGTGTCAGCTCCGTGGGGCCAAGATGCTTGGCTGTCAGAGCCACTTCAGGGCGATGGATGGCAGGACAGGCTGCAACACATGCATGGCTGTTTCTCCCCCTCGCTAGTGTTGGCTTACAGTGGAAAATGCTAATCGCTCCTCATCCAACGCTGTCCATCAAGGAGGTAGTTAGGTGTTAGGAAGGCCAGGAGACAGACATTAAGGTGAAACCTCACCTCAGGTGCCACAGAGGTTTGATGCGTGAGTTAGACAAAGTGGGGCTCTCACTACTCTTTGCTAAATTAGATGATGATTTTCCTTTCGTCATTCACGCTAATGAATTAAGAAGCAGCAAGGGCTCCTCTCAGAAGATGCCGGCTTGCTGAAACTGCAGCTTCTGTTGGTAAATGTTAATTTCCAATATACTGTACATTATTGCAAGTGTGTTGCTGTGGAACTCAGAGTCACACTTGTAAGTATATGGGATCGTATGCCTTTACATGGGTACATGAGTTGCTGGTCTAATTAATAGGTCACTGCTGCAAAGCCAACTACAAAATAAAAACATCATGTCCTTTCTAGTTTTATAAGTCTGTTTATTAGGGTTTATTTATTGCTCTCTGGCAGGCTTGACATGATGATCTCTTATCTTGAGTATCAGTCAAAATAGCACGGGTGGTAAGAACCACTTGCCGTGCGACTTGAGAGCTAGCAGGGATGCGGTTGTCCCAGAGGGCTCTGGTTTCGGTGCTGCATTACTGGGACTGCCGAGCCAAGGGCCCCACCTGCCCACTGGCTACAGCCAGCTGGCCAGCAGGATGATTAACAGCTAGCGTAAACTTACTCAGCAGGGTCTACATTTGTGCATTCGCTCACACGTAGGAGTGTTATGTGACGCTAAAAGCTAGGTGCTAGCAGGGGCCCACACCAGTCAGGAGAGACGTCCATACATGTTTAGCAGAGCTGTCCCGCGCAGTTATCACTTTTCAAAAAGGGGAGGCCTGCTTGTGTCAAGAGAAGCACGATTTAGAATATCAAAGAAGCAGATTCACAAACTGCGGCATGTTGGCCATTAGCCTGAAGACTTGGAACCAATATCGGTCTTGAGTCCTCACCCCGTTTCCTCCATAAAAAGGAGAATGACATCATACATCTTAAAGCTGGCCTTAATATCAACCTCCCCTGCTCTAATCCATAAGGGCTTTCTGATACTTTTTGATTTTCATTTCTGAAGATATTCATCTTTTGGTGGGATGTACTGTACCAAACACTAACTTTTACAAATTTTAAGTATTCTTTTGATAAAGCTGCAAACAGTCCAACTTCATGAAAGTCTGTCACTAAAATTAGAAAATGCATGTGCATATTCAAATCCAAACAGATTGGTAGTGCTTGTTTGTCCGAAGCAAGTCGAGTAAGATGCAATGTTCATTTCCAGGCTTACTGTAATGAACAAGACCATATCTTTCCATTTGATTTCAGAATTTACAGCACGACTGCTTGATTTGCAGAGCAAGAATCGTGCTCGCAGTGCAATTGGGTCTGAGGGTATCTTGTCTTTGCTATCCCATTATTTCTCTGCTAATGGTCTGCTAGAAGAACTATGTGTAATACATGAAGACAAACCATTAGATGACTAATAAAATGGAATGCTTCACAATGATTTCAAACACACATTGTCACAGCTGGTGCGTGCAAAATCAAAAAATACAATCCTACATTTAAAAAGATATTAAAGCGCTGTGTAATTTGTAAGGTATGTAGAAATCGACAGAGCAAGCAGCAGATAGTTAGTATTCTGGATATAGTGCCTTGAAAAATAGGGTGTTTTCTATCGTTTCCATAAAAGACTGCAGGCAATAGCAGCATTTCTCCAACTCCAATTAATTTATACACCCCACCCATATTACTCTTCTATGTAAGTGCAACGTTTTCTAATTGCATTTATCACCAACACCCCCACTTAAGTTCCCTCAGTATATTTATTATCTCGCTAACTGTGTCTAAATTATTAAACCTTAATGATGTGGGCTCTGAAAATATGTTGTCCTTTATTTTCTCCACAGAGAATCAATGTTATACATTAGCAGTATAAATTAAGTAATACTTTACCTAGGCATGTTGCCGCCCTCAATATTTCCCCCTCAGTGAGATGCATTCTCACAGTGCGGGGCCTTGCAGGGTCTCTGGGGAGGGGTTGATGTAGTTCATTCTAATGAAAGAGGTAGGCGCTGGTAATGGTTTAAATGATACATTTGTGCTAGACCAGCAGGGAAAATGCATGGGAGAGAATCCGGCAAAAGCAGGATAATTCACAGTCTCACGGGGCTATGATGCCATCGGACACAGTATGCTAACACTTCTGGGAGGCCTTGCATGAAACAAATTGCTGCATATTCTTCTATGAAATATGTGGGTCGGTAATAGAATTGGGCAATATGTAGTAAAGTCCATCAGACTTAAAGGTTAATTACAATAGTTACAGTAGTCCTACCTTTTTATGTTGAAACTGGCTGTTATTAATCAACTTTAGAGAACCTTACAACATCGTATGGTGGGAAAGGCATTGGGGACTTGGAATACTCATTTTAATGTGAAAATTATTGCAGACCAATTGTGAAGTAATACATTCTTAAAATGCACAATAAGGTTTATATAAACGGCGGTTGAACATTAGCTTTAAGATAAACAGAGATTACAGCATTGTTTCATAGCCAAGAGCGCCATCCATAACACCTTTCCTCAGAGTGACTTCAATGACATTAACAAGTAATGCTAATAGGAGGTAACGTTACAAGGAATTTGCAGCAGCCTACAAAGCGTGTGACTGATGACGCAGATGACAATATACAGTAGACATTTTCAGTGAGGTTGGCTAAATGTTTTCCTGACAAAGGGAATGCTCCTCTTGTCTTGTGTCGCCTGCTTCCAGGATATACCCCTACTGAACACTAATTGTGTGATTCTTCTTGTCTGCATCAACTTCAGCCAGACAGGTTATTTCAGCTTGTTATCGGGAAAACATTTATCCACTTGGAATTATTACTGTGCTAGGGCCTCTGGTGAAACACAAACAGTAGTGAATCTTGTGGAGTTATGGTATGGCCTCTCCTCATTAGATGGCCAATCGACTGTTGGAGAGCAGGGCCCAATCCCGGTCCTTTATTGAGTGTTAAGGAGACACGGACTGACATTTACATCTCTTGCTTCTTCATGAGTGGCTAGAGAGAAAATGGCTGCAATAGATCCTGGCTCTGAGGAGCTGTATGGAAGGTCAGATTGCGAAGACACATTCTTATTTATGAGAAATGCTTCATGCTAGGGCCTTCACATTTGCCACATGGCTGAAAATAGGATGATGGAATTAAATTGTAAAAGTGCTTACTCTGTAAGTAATGTGTCATTCTGCCCAGGATACAACTTTGCCGCATGAAAAGGAACACTGTGTTCGTCGAGTTAACAGAAGTCCCCCAGCACAAGCCTAGACAATGTTAACTAGACAAGTCACCCAATCTCATCTTGTCTGTATTGACTTATTGAGCAGAGGCAGAAGGCTGCACTGTTGTGCATGAAACACCCTCATAGCCCCAGAATACACAGTGGTCTTGTACTTCTGGGGGAGCTGAACTTCCATTCCCTGGCAATTATGAGCCTCACCTGGCAACGCAGAAGACATCCCGATGCCTAACAATGTCACAGAGGAACTCTCTCTTCCAAACTAGCCGCCTAAATTGGCTTTGTAGCCACGACCCAATTAGAGTTGAAATATGGTAACTGCAGCAGCCATTACAGAGCCGTAGAGATCTCCTGAAGGTTAGGCGTTGGAAGTGTGTGGACTTGTGCTTACACAGCAGAATAAAGTGGTGTGATGACGGGACAGAGGAGAAAAAGCAAGAAACGAGCAGGGGGGATGATAAATAAAACATTTAAAAAATAAAAATAACACAGACAGATTTCCTTGGGACAAATATTGGAATTGCTGGAGAACAGAAGAGATCCGTTTTTTCAACCAAAGACTAAATTTACCAGTATCTCATCTGTACCATTACTGCAATTAAAACAAATAAAATCAAATGTTATTATTGTATGCTCAGTGTACAATATGATGATCCAAACCATATTAGTAATGGTGTGACGATACACTTGGTCACGAGACGATACACAATACTGTGTTCACAAGAACGTGTATGTTGAGAGAACGAGAATGTTTCCATGTGAATTAAAAAATATATTTTTTATTTGTATAAGCCTAATAATAGTTGTGTTATTCTGTAAACAATAACTGATATTGAAATGATGTTGATGAATGACATGATGTTGAACTATTCGTTATGGCCCCCTAACTGACAATGGGGTGCAACCCTGCCAAAGACAATGATTCAAGTGTCTGACTGCACCTTGATGTGCGCTGAATCGGACTAAATATAGCCAGTTATGCTCCATCATACATCCTGCATTCGTGGAAGTTTACACGAATGCAGGATGTATGCGTGACTGACTTTACGTTCACGAGTTAAAGCTCAATCAATGACTGATATAGGGCATCACATTATTGTTGAAACTAGAATGCGCATAAAGTTGTCAAGCACGCGCACACATGCACACATGTTGAGCATGCAGAGCGGGAATATGTCAATGAGAAACACGTAATGCGATCTGAATTATTAAGTTTTCGAGGACGATGTAATATTCACAATTTGCTATTTGAATAACATTGTTCATCTCACTGAAAAGAGTAAGTTTGTGTTTTATACGAGTCTTATTATTAATATTATTATGAAGCCTGACGCTGCAGATTAAACACTTGGTCAGACATGCGTATAACTTCTAAATCGCAGCCTTTGTGGTGAGAAAATCGTGTTTTATAACATTGCAATTATATCGCAAATGCAATTAATCCCTACAAAGTACACATATACAAATTTAAATATTTTACCATTGATTTGACACGTGTGCAAGGTTAAAAATGTGTAGATATGCAGTCACTAGGTGTGCTAGCGCAATGCTGAAATAATTGTCCGCAATCCTGATTTAATCGCCTATGGTGCACGCATAAGCACATATGTGTATGTGCATTAACGTGCGGTAGAACATTTCAGGGTCCTGGTTTGAGGGTTTGAAAATGTGGTCACCCAGGCTAATAGACTAATATCTTATTGTGTTAGCTAACAAGTAATTACACATAAACAGTCAAATCTAAAAATATTATTGGAAATGGGTACATACAGTATACAGTAAATGCAAACAACATTTATATGTAACTGTACTTATATGTAAGGGCTGGTCTTTTGTACATGCAGGGTACCCAAAACACTGCCACACAAACAATTTAAGTGGTAGAGTATAGAATATGTCCCTTTTAATCTTGTGTGATCACGTGGCACAAGATCTCGTCACACCCCCATTAGTACTGAATAAATGGATGTAGTGAAATAACATTTGATGAAATTGTACAATGCTAAACAGAACTTAGTCTGGCAGAGCCAGCCTTTACATACGTAAAGTCTGAGACACAGCGCTGGCTAACTGCCTCAGTACCCGCCTACTTGACAAGCGAGGTATTTTGATTGACATGCAGGACGACCAACTCTGAAACTCAATGACCAAGAAAAACTTGCAATGTTGAATTTGTTGGAAAACTAAACAACAGGACTCTGGCTGTTTACAGATCTTGTAAATATGTACAATTTCTAGGTTTACTGCTTAAAATAATGTTTCATTTTGCATTATTAAATAAAGCAGTGCACTAGTGTCGCACCGGAAATAACCTATACATATTTGTGAGTGACAAGGCTGGTAGCCAATGGAAATTGACAGTAGTACTTCCCGAAAGTCAGTCCCGTGTCGAGCTTATGTATCAGACATTCAGCACATAGTTGCTTATGTGACTTTGTGCTGATGAATGGAAGAGGCTGAGACTAAACAGAACTAAACATAGTAACAATACATTAACAAATTGTTTCCTTTCGAAAATAATGCCCTAATAAGTCATTTTTTGGCAAATTTTTTTTCTTCCTAAACCATCTCATGATCCTCTGGTTAAATTGCCTACATCCTCAATTGAACATATCCGGCTTTTCTACCTCTGTAGTGTAATAGCCTATGTCAATATTTTATTCAGTTTTTAGTGTTTTCTAAAAACCTGAAAAAATTACATAGGCCATTATTTTAGGATGGTGATAAAATATAAACAACACAATCGTTTACTTTTTACAGAATTGTTTTTATCTTTAAGTTAAAATCTTGCTGACCTACACCATTCCTGGTTAATTGTTTACTTTTTCTTCAATAGTTAGGGACCATTCATCATCCTTCCCTCAT
>JAODTR010000007.1:1928450-1979134 GCA_025399935.1 Amblyopsis rosae | reverse complement strand
CTGCGTGGTGATGAATGTGTGTGTGTGTGTGTGTGTGTGTGTATATATATATATATATATATATATATACATATATATATATATTTCTTTTCATGTACATTTTGATGTCACTTTCACTGTCTGTAGATGTGACAACTTAATCTATTAATCACATTTCAGTTAACTTAGTGACCCATATAATTGGATGTGTCTAACCTCTGCGTTTTTAAATAAAATGAAGTTTTATCACATTAGTGGAGTGATAATACAGTAAAATGGTTAAAAATATTATGATGTTGTATTTGACTGTATATGTCTTTTCATATCTATTTATGATTGTGCTTGTTTTCATTTATCTTCTAGTTTTTCCCCGGTCAGTGAGCTTGCACCAGTTGGGACATCTGTGGGAACTATCGTAGCGGCTGCTGTCAATCAAACCATCTTCTACTCCATCGTGGAAGGAAATGAGCGTGGTGTGTGTTTTAAGGACACCATAGCATTGTCTATTAATCTGTGGACACGAAGAACTTTTTTGTGTGTAAAATTGAAATACAGTATAATGTGAGTTAGCATACCTTTTTATTTATGTAAAAAGGTTGTGAAAGATACACACAAACGTACTGTATACTTTACAGTAAATGGCCAAAATGTTCAATTGAAATATGTGGAAAACAGTGACAGTAGTGTAAAGCATTTTCTATTGGCAGTCTTTTATTAAGTACTTTTCATTCTGTGTGATGTGGGAAATTCAAACAAATCACAAGCAACACTGGGAAAGTGCCTATAATTAAGACATCATGTGGTAATAACACACGTTGTGCCAATGTCTAATCTATCGTATGTTGCTGTTGCAGGTCACTTTATGGTGAATAACCGCACCGGTGTGATCTCCACAGCCAGACCTCTAGATTATGAGAATGTCACCAGCTATGTTCTCAGAGTCCAGGCAGATTCAATGTTTGTGGTCATGTCCAACCTGCGTGTGCCATCCAAATGTAAGCCTGTGTGTTTGTGTGTGTGTGTGTGCGTGTGCGTGTGTGTGCCTCTGTCTGTATGGGGGACAACATCATCTCTCTGACTTTATCACACACACACACACACATGTTGTGATAGTTGTTATGTCTAGCAGAGAGAGTTCACAAGGGAGAGAGTCTTTGTTTTCTTCCTAGTTCAGATGCTTCTCTGGCAGACGTAATCTGACAGAGCCTTGTGTTATTGTAATGCAGATCAGGCTTGTTGCTGGGGAGCTGTATCCGTTTCATCACTGCATGGTGCAATGCTAAATTATCAAGCCAGAACGGCACTGACTCGTCAGATTAAGATTCACTCGGCAGAATTTGGCCTAGAGAGTGCACTGCCGTGCGTACAGAGAGAGCACACTTATATCGCTGTAAGTTCCTGACGCCCTCGCTCGCGCGCACACACATAACCACGCGCACACACTTTTATTAATGTAGCCGTGTCAGATAAAAATCAATTTAACGTGTTCTCTTAATGAGAATTCACTCCAGAGACACTGGAACGCATTCTGTGATAGCTGCAATTCCTTCTCTTAATAGACTTGTTTGCTTCTGGCTCTGTGTGCGTGCGCTTGTGTGTGCGTGTGTGTGTGTGCGTGCGTGCGCGTGCATGAGTGCACATAAACTGTGTGTATCTATGCACATGTCCTTACCCCATTTCCTGTAAGTGTTGATGCTCTGAGGCTGGAATATAGCCATTTTCAGCTAAAAGGAGGTGAGTGAGACTGCACAAAAGAGAGAGAAACTCAGACAATCCTTTCCATCCCTCCTCTATTTGGGGTATTCCTCTGTGTCTCACCACAACTTGTGTGCCTACTCTGAAATTTGATGCATTTTGTTGTTGTTTTTTCCTTTATACAATTCCCCTGGTTTGTCCCAAGCTCCTATGCCACACAACTTAACATATTTTCATGCCACCAGAGGAACAAATGGTCCTTTGCAGTATGTATATTTCACCTAAACTGCAGTGTTGGTAGTTACACTTTGTATATACTTATGCTGTATACTGCAAGATGCACAGCTATGATAAATTATAATCATATGTTAACCCTTTAGGCCAGCGATGTGCATTGTTCACAGTGCTGGCAAACTGCCTTATATGAAATGCATCCAGCAAACATAGAGCTGAAATTAATAAATGTTTTGGCAATAGGCAATATAATTTATGTTCTAATATGTTTTCTATGCACTAACAGCTCTGACTATTAAATTAATTGCATTATCTAACTCTAGAACACCCGCTGTTTGAAAAGTATCCACATCTTCATTACTTAGACGCTAAAAATGTGTTAATTAACTTGAAAAGCAGGAATCAGTGCTTACTGTGGTTGCTACAGGGTGAAATGTAATTTAATTGTCTACATAGTAGATTATTGTTAATGTAATTAAAACTTTGGGATTAAGGGACATAATTGTCTCTGAAATTGTGTCACTGGTGTTTTTCAGAAGTTGGACAATAATACTATGTTCTGTTAAATAGTTGCTTTGTACTGTACATTTTCAATGTATGTTGTTATTTCTGTTTGTAGACATTGTCAAGGTGAATGCATTATATGTAGAAATCTCTCTCTTTTTTTTTTTTTTGCAATAAAATTACATTGCACGTTAATCTATATCAAATAGAAGCATTAACCAGACAAAATATGCAAATTTCTTTCTGCTTTGTTGGATAGAAAACATCTGAATTGCTGTAGATAAAAGACGCTTTTCCCACCCTTTGATTATGGCCTGTTTTCACAGCCAACACAGCCAAGGTGTTGATTGCGGTCCAGGACGAAAACGACCACTATCCCGTCTTCACCCGAAAGCTCTACATCGGTGGAGTGGCCGAAGACACAAAGACCTTCACTTCTGTGCTCAAGATAGTGGTGAGCCCCTATGCTGTGCCTTCTCCCTTGACCTGACGATCACACGGAGCCATTAATCAACAGTCTCCTCCATATTTGTGTGGTTTAGCTTGTGAACTGTACATAATACTGTAAGACTGTGTCTGTGTACAGTCCATTCCCTTGTTCTGTTAAGCCTGTGGCCACGGCAGAGCTGTTCTTCCGATTCACTTCCTCGCGGTTCCATCTTGTTCCTTATCATTTCCTGCACCTACCTCCTTCCCACTTACCACACACACACACACACACACACACACACACAATGAGAGACACCCTGGCCTCATCTCAGAGCCGGTGGGATCAGATTTGAAGAGTGTAATCCCAGCCTGTTCATAGAGGCATGGTGGGTGTTCCTGTTTCATTATCAACCTGCTCCGACCAGGAAGTGGCATTTTGTGTGTTGTTCCGCACTGATATGGCGTGTGCCCGTTTGTGTGTGTGAGGTGATAAAAAATGAATGGTCAACATAACCAATGTGCCACACAGATGGCAGCAGCTGTGGCATGCAGTGTGCTATTTTTACACTTCCAGATTTGTAGTTTGTGACATCTGGCCACAGGGGTTTGAAGTGTTTGGGTGATTTATTATGATAAACTCCAATTGAAAACACATTAGCTGTGTCCTCTCAAAAATGACGTTGTATAAAATAAGAGTGAATTCTTCATTTGGATAATTTTCAATCTGGATCTCATCTTTACCTGTCATGAATGGAATGAAATGCTTCAGTTTATTGTTGTGGCTATCTCTGCTGTTTATACTGGCAACGTTAACCCACCACATTTTGAAACAGGATGCACAGAAATCATCCAAATCACAATGAATTGGCTCAATAAGCAATTGCTTTTTTCCTGTTTGTCTGTAAATCGCATGGGTTTGGGTGATTTTTCAGAATCTATTTGATTTGTCATAATGTTTTAGGATATGTAGTCTCAACGGCGGAGATTTTCAGAATGCTAAAGTGAAGCTTTTGATTGGATTTTTGGTCACAATTTTCAATGGTTTTGAAAGACAGGAAAATGAGATTCCATTAAAAATAGTGTTACTAGAGAAGATTACTCATTCTCTTTCCTTGGGTGTGTATGTATGCGTGTATATATGTATATATGTATCACACATACTCACCAGTACTGTAGAACGAAAGGATGGATGCATATTCTTGGCTTCTTGGAAATCCATGACTAGGTCAGTGTTGGCTACCTATGTATGTGTGTGTGTGTATATATATATATATATATATATATATATATGTATATGTATATATATGTATATATATATACACACAGTATATAATAATGTATGAGCAGCCTGCAGTTAAAATGTTGGGGTATTTTTCCAAATTCCATACAGGAGCAGATAATAATTGATGTGATGCTGTAATTACCCCCTGGCCAAAACCTACCGCAAGTGGAGAAGGATTCTGGCAGATTTAAATATGCATTGTGCTGCTACTAGTATTATCTAATGAAATCCCTTCAGTAGTAATGTGTATAAATCACACAACTACAAGTATGTGTACTTTGGTGAAATTCTGATTTGTGTGTTTCGCCAATAAGGATTTCTTGCTCTTTTGATCCAAGGGCTGCCTTTCCATTGGCAAGCTCTCCCCCCTTGTCAGTACCGGGGAGAGAAAAAAAAGAGAGATTGTTTCTATATATCAATATCAGTACAGACAAGCACTCTGAAGATTGACGCCAGTTTGTGAGCATAGAGGCCAACCAAAGCCTGAGTTATTTGCATGGACTTTGCTCCATGAACGTTCTCCCTCTGCTGGCTAATCAAGATAACTACCCCATCTCATCATATGACACATTGTACTGTAGTCTCGCAGAGCCAGCCTTTATGTACCTAAAGTCTGGGACACTGCTGGTGTGCTTAACGTGACATCTAGTGGCAGAAAGTCATATAGAGTCACCTTAGGTACAAGTGTGTGCTGTATACTGTACCTATGTAACGTGTGTGTGTGTCTGGTGAATTTGTAGGCCACTGATGTGGACACTGGAAATTACAGTGCCATGGCATACCGCCTCATCATCGCTCCACAAGCAGGCCCGGACAGCTTCGTCATCGAAGCATACACCGGCATCATCAAGAGTGCCATCATGTACCGCAACCTGCGCAGGTCCTACTACAAGTTCGAGGTCATTGCCACGGACGACTATGGAAAGGGTCTCAGCAGCCGCGCCGACGTAGTGGTGAGCATCAGGTTGTAGATATGTAGTGTTACGGTTGATAGACTGTCCTGTAAGATCTGTGTCCAACATTAGTGTAACTCCTTCAATTGTGTTTCTTTTGCTGTAAACTAAATAATATGACAGAACTGTAATGAGATGCATACATGCTGGTGTAATATTGACAGAACTCCCGTTTGAATAAAAGTCAGGATTATATGGTCTGAATTTAATTGTTAACCCAAACACTATGAGTAGCACATTGCCCAAGTGCACTTATATTTAGCAGTGCCTGCTCTCTCCAAAGGAAAACAAGTGCTGTCTGATTTAAAGTGATGACATGACATAATTTTCCTACAAACGTCAGAGCCAGACAACATTTTAAATATTGCAAATGCTGAATCATTATTGTTTCATGCAGCAATACTACTTTTGAGATGGTTTTATGGTGGGCCATTATAAACGCGTAATTGCCTGCAATATATCCATATCAATTATAACAATTATGTATTATTTCTACGTTGTACCCATGATGCATGTGTCACTTCGTCAATAAAAGCACACATAACTGCATATATACGCCTATGGAAAATGTGTTGCGATAGCTTTATTGGCTGCAGTGAAGCAGTTTCTTCTCAGTGCTGATATTCATTAGGATTCTGTGTGATGATGATGCATGTTTTTCCCCCTCTCCCTAGTAGACTGCCTAACTTTGAGCCTATTGAATTATTCACAGTAGCTACAGCACATAAGGCATTTATTGTGTATACAACTGAACCCCGCTGCTAGCTGATGATCCAATTAAAGTCTATGGGTTTTCAGTTCTTCATAATTGGTCTGTGTGTGTGTGTGTGTGTCGTGCGTGCGTGCGTGCGTGCATGCTGTTTGTCTTTGTATCTGTCTGTAGCTCTGTGGAATGTTAATTATTTTTATTTTTTCCATGAATTCCACTCCCGCCCACCCACTGTGAGTCGGGCTTAGCTTTGCCTCCAATTTTCTTTTCCTATGGACAGGCTTATTTTTTGCATTTCTGTGAAATATGTCAGGCTAACAAGCCTCTAATGAGACAGAAGAAGGGTCTGGGACATTTCCTGGATGTGTGTGCACTTGGAGTGCTTAACCACGGCGCTTGTTAATTTGGAAACCTAATTTCACAGGAGCCGAGTGGGAGATTTGGCTTAGGAGCGCAGAGGTTGCTGCCCATGCACTTAACTACCGCATCAGCATTGGGTCCCATGAAGTTTAGCGCCTGGCACCGGCATAACCAGACAATTAGGAGGGTCCGTTTGGCCCAGCGAATTTAGTAGAGTAAACTTACAGTAGCTAACACTGACAGTAGGCTCCTGTCTGTCTCATTCTCTTGCTGTTATATTTTTTGTTTTTATTCTTGTTATACAGGTTTCAGTCGTCAACGCATTGGACATGCAGGTTGTTGTCTCCAATGTCCCACCCACTGTGGTAGAGGAGAATAAGGAGCAGCTCATTGCGTAAGATGACTGACACAAATGATTAAATAAAGCGTGCAGTAATGTTTTGTTTGTGGAGTGAGGAGTAGTGTTTTTGTTCCCAGATTTGGATAAAACATGTGACATACCGATTATAGTCATATATTTATAGAGGAAGTGAACTTGGCTCTACATGGCATCGCAAACTGGTGCCATTTTGCAAGCATTTGCTTTCTTTCTCTTTGAAGGACTAAATGTGGATCCTGCAGCAGTTTCAATCTACTGAAATTACTGATGTTGCCAACAGACTGCTTTTGAATCCATTATCTCACTTTGATCACTTTCAAAATCTCAGAATGAGAATATCCTGTATTATTGTCCCCCATCCTTCAAAGAAATATCCTCTTTTCAGATCTTTTTCAGCAAATATTTTATGTTAATTGGTCAAAATGAAAAGCAAATTGCTTATTGTTTTCCATAATTGCTTTGGTTATTTAGGTTGAAAATGCGGGTGCGCGCACACACACATCCAGTAAGTCACGTTAAGCTCTTGGCTGTAATGCCATTCCAGGCCTATTGTACCTGAGTGTTCAGAGCATTTATCCACCTTGGCAAAGACACAGAAAGGTTTTGCCTGTACTGACTGTAATCTGAAGTGCAGATTTCTCTCTGCCTGAAATTGATTACCTGCATTGTATTGCCAAGAGCTCAGTGCAGAGAGAAACAAGCTGCTCGCTGGGACAAGCCATTTCCAGAGTGCAGCACTTGTGCCTCTCTCTCGTACTGCCTCTGTGGTCACAGCCATGCCAGAAAGGGAGCCTGCTCGTCAAGTGGGCCATCCATATTTATGAAGTTATCCACTTATGTAATAAATCCAGACATTATTGGCTCTTTAGGGATGCTATTGGCGTCATTCAGGAAGTCAGTTTTGTCTGACCACTCGCTTGTTGGTTCATACCGCGTGTCTGTCGACCTTTTCAGCATTCTGGAACGCTACGTCCAGGACCAGATCCCAGGGGCCAAGGTGGTCGTGGAGGCCATCGGCCCACGTCGCCACGGCGACGGCTATGAGCTGGAGGACTACACGAAATCGGATCTGACGGTGTACGCCATCGACCCGCTCACAAACAGAGCCATCACGCGCCAGGAGCTCTTCAAGTGAGTGGGTGAAAATCTCCTTTGCTGCTCTAAAAAGCTTGCACATCCCCACGGTTGCTCTTTGGTCTGCACATTGAGTGAGCCAGCGAGTGCTCTCCATGTCTCTCCTCCCCTTGGCTTTCCCCGCTACTGGGTATTGTCTGCATACCACTGCTTTCCCTGAAGGCACACCAGATCTGTCATGTGCCAAAGTGAGAGAGAGGAGAGGATGCAGGCGAACGAGTTTGTGTGTGTGTGTGTGTGAGAGAGAGAGAGAGAGAGATAGAGAGATGTCTGTTGTAACCTGCCTTATACATCAGGTTATTGTTAGTATATGTTTAGCTTTTATTTGCAATGTATCTACTATCTTTTCCTCTTTTATTGTTGTTAATTATTATGTTGTTGTTTTTATTATCCATATTATTATTATTATTATTATTGCTGTTACTGTGTCCTTTAAAAGATGCAGACTGCCATTGTTCTTATTGTTATTACTGTTATTATTTGTTCTATTGTTTATAATATTGTTCTTCCTATTGAGTGCTGCCTGCTCTCTAGCTTTGGCAATACTGAGAGAGGGAGAGAGAGAGAGAGAGAGAGAGAACAGAAAATACATGTAGAAACGTGCGCACACTCCCATCAATCCATCATCTCCCTTCCCTCCCTGCCCCGCCCCTCCCCTCCCCGCCCAGGCCCCAAAGGGCTTTTTTTCCAACAGACTGGAGAAATGCCAGCAGTGCATTTTATTCCTATTGTTGGGGGTATACAGAGCCGGTTGCTGTCAGGCCTGCTCCTCCGCTGCTAAACCTCCGTCTGTCCGCGGACTTGCCGCGCGTCCACATGCTGCTGAAGCACAACAGCACAAAAGTGCTTCTGCCGACACTTTCACCGACACCCTGTTAGAAGAGAACCGCAAAACACACGCGGCGCGTTGGCCTGGCCCACGCGGTGTGCAGTTGAAACCCTACTGCACACCGCAGGACAACGTTGTCAAACAAAGCCTCCGTCTTGTTCATTAGCCCCGTAGGCACTCGGCTTACAGGGTCGACATCCCCTCGACAGCATGAGAGGTGTCACGCGGTAGGAACCACCCCATACTGAGACCCCCCCCACACACACACACACACACACACACCTCTATCCAACGCAACTCGTCTCCGCTCCAGCTGTACCTCGCTTAACCACAATGCTTTCACGTGTGTCACTTTTCCGTTTGGACGATAACTCACAATGAAGATGTGTTTCTGATGTTCCTATGTGCATCAGAGAATGAAAGAAGGATTTGGACAATTTGTCCCCCAGCCTTCCTCTCGCACTCGCTGCCCTTGGATGCCAGCCTTTGTGGCTTGTGTGCGCATGTGTGTGTATGTGCCCGTCTGTGTGTGCGTGTGTGTGTGTGTGTGTGTGCATGTGTGTGTGGAAGGCTTTACACTCATAAAACAGGGGACCTATTTTAGCCAGAGCCAGCAAGTGCACCCTTATCACAAGTGCCAGCTTTTGAGGGACCTGTCACTAATTTGAAATGAGGCCCGGCCACATCGCAGCCTTAATAAGAATCCCCTTCTTCTAGATTACAATGGGCGGCTGTCGAGGCAAAGCCAGGCAGAATATCGGCCTTCCCCAGCGCAGTGCATGTCTGACAGTGTTGTGGGGCAATCGCGTGTTGTATGTCCACATCTCTGCTGTCAATTCGCATGGAACGATAAAAGAAAACAAAAAAAAAAGGAAGAAGAGATAGCGAAAGACTGTACAGTAGGTGGGTGGATGGGTATGGAAGAAGGAGGGGGGGATGGTAATGTGCGTCCTTGACTCTGCTGCTCTTGGCTTTATGAGGAATATGTCTCTCGAGGATGGATTGCCAGCGAGACTGGTTAATGCCCTTATCTTCCTATCTGCACATTCTTCCACCTATAGGACGGTAAACTTGACATTAATCGGAGATGGCAGGGTGCTCACTGCCTCCCGACAATGACCACCGGGGGATGTGCTGGTCTAAGTGCTATTGCTTACTGTCATTACAGGGTTCCAGGAGGTTGTTCGAATACTGCAGCCATACTGGGATGTTTGCATGTGCTGTATAAGCATTCAGCTTCATTTGAGTCTACGTTAATAATACTCTGGTGTCTGTTATGTTGCAGATCGAATATCTACAGTATAATACACACTGTATGAATGTTAGTGAATATTTAATTTGACTTTAAAGGGTTTGAGATAGATCTACATTTTAATACCAAAATAAGCTTTGTAACTTGTTCAGAACTGCATTAAGCCTTACGAATGAAAGGGAATGTTTTTGCAAGGAAAAAAAGGGGAAAAAGGGCCTAGTTTTGAAGAGGTTAACACATTATATACACTCACAGTCCTACCATACACAGTACACAGTATGATTTAGGATAATGTGGTATTTGACTAATAGAATGACAATCCCCAGAGCATTTTGATCAGTGATTATGGCACATTGGAGCTGCTGGAGGGTTCTCAGTTTCACTCAAATGGACGCTAACGTGCGGTAGGTTCCTGGACGGGAAGCTGCTGGACATCAACAAGGAGTTCCAGCCGTACCTGGGCCAGGGCGGACGCATCCTGGAGATCCGCTCGCCGGACATCGTGGCCAGCGTGAAGAAGGCGGCGCAGGCCGTGGGCTACACCGAGGGGGCCCTCCTCGCCTTGGCCATCATCATCATCCTCTGCTGCATTCCCGCCATTCTCATCGTCATGGTCACCTACAAGCAGTGAGTGCTCCCCACCACTGCAATAAATCATCCAATTTGGGCTGTCAGGGTAGTAAAGGGGGAATATAAATATGAATTAATCGGACCTTTGATGCGGAGAGTTAGTGTCGTGATTATCTCTCTAGTGAGTGTGCGTCTCCCACTTCCTAAATTTGGTCAGTAGTTCAATGTAAGTATATATATATATATACTTACATTGTCATTGTCTTACATATATACCTACAATTAATTTACATCCCAGTAAGAGAAGAAAAAAAAAATATATATAGAATATATATATATCTAGAATTTTTTTTAAATAAATATATATATATATATATAGAATTTTTGTATTTATTTTTTTCTCTTACTGGGATGTAAATGAATTCTCCTCAGCCAGAGGCTAGGCAGGGTAGGTTCGGTGACCTCGATTGGAGTCGTGCAGTGTTCACGCTGCAGAATTGTGCTCACGCGTGGAGCAATGCTAGTGGCATAGTCCGTCCGCCCGTCCGTCTGTCTCGCTAGTCATACTGAGTCTACTCTCTGCTGGCCTAATCTGCTCATGATTTCATGAGAGCAGATTAATTAACGGTCATTTATGACAAATATCCACGCTAACCAGCCGTCCACACACACACACACACACACACACACACACACACACTGTACAGGAGACATCACAACAATGGGTATTATTAAAAATGAATGCCCCTGCCTCATTCTGAGCCTGGTCCTGTCAAATGATGATCAAGGGTCCTCCAGCACACCTAGCACAAATAGCGATGCTGTGAACTAGTCAAAAGCATGCCTATTGCCTACAGCCAATCCATTTAATGTACATTCATGCTCCCTATACTGACATTTGAATGTACTGGCCGCCTGTCCACTGTATGCAGTAAAGGTTTAGTACAGCTAGTGGAGAACCGTCTAACTTAAAATACAAACTAAACACAATGAACTAAACCTTTTATTAATTTTCAGAGAATGGTGTATATACGGTACTGTGTGCTCTGTATGTATATATATATATATACACACATACATACATACACACACAGTATCACACAGTGATGGTTTTGTGATTTTGAATAGCAGAGCTTCAGAAATAACTGTGAATCACGAATCCCTTCTTTTTGAATAAATAATAATGATGATTTTAAAAATGGAACAAAATTCTTGGAAGAAGAAACAGCTGCATTGTCATGTAGCCTGCATCCACGACTTGTGGCTCAATGTGTTATACTATTTATGAGAAACAGAGGTGATGCGGGGTTATTTTCCCCCTTTCATTGCAGTATAGGGTACAGACCTTCATCCATATGTCTGTTATCTGAATAACTTGAAAGGGGTAGAATGAATAATGCACATTGCTTCTAGAGTGGGGTGCTTCCTACAAGATATATCCTATAACATTAAAAGATCTCAGCATCATTAACAATTAATAGCGCTAGAAGACAAATGTGGAATCCTTAATGTAATTGATGGCTGTTTCACTGTGGTTAAGATAATCATTTTCTTGTCTTTCTCCCCAATAATTTGTCTCTTCTTCTTGTCCTGCTCGTGAAACTCTCCATCAGATTCAAAGAGTAAGTATTAGTGCCCGATCCTCAGTTCAATGCTAGGACTTGACTGTCATAGCTAAAGGAACCTGTTTATCACAGCATGCAACTAATTATTTACTGTATGTATGTATGTATGATGTTATAATGCAACAAACACATTCAGCTTTGCTAAAAGCTTTCTGGCACATGATCATGTGTCTCGTATGTTTCTGTATAGCAGCATTCATGTGCTGGTCTGATATTTGAAGTGTTGTGACCCCACACTGTACCTTGACTATGTCACCTTTGACCTCTCTTAATGCACACAGGCTACAGGCCGAGTGTGCCAAAACGGCCAGGATTCAGATGGCTCTGCCTCCCGGGGGCAAACGCCCCCCCGCCGGAGCCACGGCCGCCAACCTCTATGAAGAGCTGGGGGACAGCAGCATGTGAGTGAACCGTGACCTTTCATTATTGCTGTTTGGCTGTTGCTGTCTCCTGACAAACATATACAGTGCTGGATATTACCCCACGCAGGCTAGATTAAGAATTTAAATTGAACAATCCCAAGCCCCGCCCCTCTTAGTTACTGTAACTAGGTTAGACTAAACAGCATAGGATATAACAGGAAAACAAGACAGTTGACAGAGTTTCTGTCGGATTCCAAACTTGCTCAACTGTTCCTGGAGGACAATGAGAGAAGGGGGATCCGTCAACTATGATAGTTTTACCCATGCATTTCTCCAATTGGTTGTTTATATATATTTTCAAGCTTCATTGTAGAGGACTGCATTGGACAAAAAAAAATACTGAGAGTTCCGGGATCCCGCGGATTGCCAGTGGATGGGTCCCCTCTGATCCTTCAAATGTCTTAATATGTAAAAAAAACATGTACACATTTCTTATTTTTAATGGATGTGCTGACGTGTTATTATTACATTTCAAACTGTATCAACAAATCCTGCAATTAATTGAGGGTATACACGTAACATTTGTTTAGAATTGCTGTGGCAACCACATGAACTCTGAACTGAGCTGCACAGTCTTAATTTCCTGTGTTTTGCGCACTAGAGGCACAGACGCGCAGAACAGTTATACCCGTAGCCTACATACTGTAGCGCTACAACAACAGTATGCATAAACCAAGCAAAACGTTGACATTATTTGTAGTGTATTCCTGTATGCGGGTGCAGGAGGGAGTAGATACAAGCGTTGCGGGAGTGGAACACACACGTTGCGTTAGCGGGAGTGGAAATTCACCGGGAGCGCGATTAAGATACCAGTCCCGTGCAGGGCTCTATTTCATGGTATGGTATTAGAAGATACAGTATATATAGCATAGAGCTTGCCATCCTCTACTTTTTGAGAGGGAAGGTCTGGTGGTATTGTCTGTGGCTGAAATACTTTGGTAACCACTATCATGTAAATATTGATAGTTAGACTGACACTGTCGACCTTGTGTGAGTTACCATTGCTCCTTAGGAGCTCTAATCATAGTGTACTTGTGTCCACTGCAATCTCTAATGTGCACCAGCCTGAGCTTGTGATTAGGGCGTCAGTTACAGAGTGCTTCTCAAATTGGGCAACAGAGCTTTTCAGTGTGCCTTTCTCTCAAGGTTAGGTCTTAGCGCAGGCTTTGCTGTGCTGTGGAAAGAATAGAAGTTCTGGAGCGTGCTTTGTAATTGATTTAGCGCTAAATTACTTTTTGCTTTCCGACTATTACTACCCATGTTGAATGCTTCAGCAGCTTCCCTGAGTCCTGTGTGTTTTGGCTGGAACACAATTGGATATAACCTTTCATGTTAATCCCGATCCCAAATGTGCAATGAAATGTTAATGGCTTTAGATTGAACAAGATAATCAAATTGAAATTGCATCAGTCCCTATGGCAAATAGAGCACTTGGCAATTTTGATATAATGCATTTTAAAGCAACACTGCTCCTAACTTGGTTGTTGTTCAAATAAAATAATTAAATGTTAATAGTACACTGTAAAGAGCTTGTGTGGCAATGTAGCTGTTGACCAATCAGCAGCAAGCAGAATTTTCCAAACAAAAAGGTCTTATTTTTTCCCCCAGCAGCAGAGCATGTCTTTGGGGTACAGCTGTGGCCCAGTTTCCTATTTTTTGTATTGAATTTCCTCGTTGCACTAGAAACAGGCATATTGTGATAAACAATGGCATTTAAGATAGAAACATGATGCAGTAATACATGTCCCTAACATCAAAACATGTATGAACACATACAGTAAAGTGATATACAGCATATTGACTATATTGACATGACCCTTTTTATCTCAGACCCCTGGACATTTGTATAGCTTTCTGGTACAGTGCCTCATTACTTCTGTCTCATTACCATCTCCCTGTATTTCTGTCCTACACATCATTTTCATTTCCTTGTTTCTCCCTGGATTCAGACTGCAGCAAGTAGTCCCTAATGTATGATGTTCATGAATGAAAACAGCATGTGAAAACAGCATTGAAATAGCAACCCACGTGCTACCCCTACTCCTGTCCTGCTAATAGCGTCTGCTGAACATACTGTAGTTATCGAATAGCTTTTGCAGGCACCCTTCATTTGCTTTCACCGATTCATGATTAGTGCCTTATGTGGTGTATAAATATAACCATGTAATGGTTATATTTGGCTTGTTGTATAAGACAATGTTTGTAATCTTTGTACATTAATGTTATTAGAATTAAAAGGTACCCCCCCCCCCCCCCCCCAATATTATATTATTTTAATAAATAATGTTTTACTGCAATAGTCTATCAGATATTCCGGAACCAAATTGTCATAGGTTTGATTGATGCATTTTGACCAAACAGAAAGCCAAATTGTTCCTATCCATGGTTCCTATTGTATCTCCCATTTTGTCCATCAAATAATATATCCGCCTATCTTCCCATCAACATCTCAGTTAAACTTTCAATTGAATCGTAACTTTAAAATTCAGTTCTTACCATTTTCTGAAACCAGAATTTGGTGATCTTGACTCACTCTGAAAACGAGTTAGTACTCGAGAAATTGTATTGGGTCAAAGTATCTACAAAAACACTAGGATACTGTAGCCATTAAGCCGTCTGCATTAATACGAAAGCAGAATGCAGAACAATATGGAGTGAGAGAGAAAAAATAGAAAGATGCCAGTACGTGTATTACCTTAAAACACACGCCATGTGTTTGGATGGATGTCTGTGATCTTTCAATTTATCAAAATAAGCCATTGAATAAGCTATAGTTTTCCTGGTTTCAGAAAATGGTAAGAACTGAAATGCATCAATCAAACCTATGACAATGTTGACCTGTTTGGTTCTGGACTACCTTTGCCAGTCGCGCCATTGCAGCCCGCGGCAACGGAGCCCTGCACGGCAACTTCCCCAAGTCGGAGAGCAACGTGACCTTCCTGTCCGACCGCAGCCCCCTCACCACAGCCAACCCCGTCTACGACCACCGCGGCGGGACCCCTGACCTGTTCCACAGACAGTTCCCCTTCTCTCCAGCCCCTCCAGCATGCGTCTGGACGATGCCGTCCCGCATTCGCGGAGGCCTGCGAGGCTACGAGGCCCTGAGACGGCAGACCCTCTCTGACCCGGACGACTGGGGGGTGAAAGTGCCGCATGCGGCGGTGAGGGGGGGGGGGGGGTGGGGAGCTGGGGAGCCCCGACGCCTCGCGCGGCGGCGGTCGGGCTGCGGACAGCGAGCTGCCCGTCCGCCAGCAAGCCGGGCAGTTTGAGGAGCAGACGCAGGAGCGAGACTCCCGAGGTCCCCCATCGCTCGTCCCGAGCAGGGACGCGCTTGAGCTCAGCTCCGAGACTCTGCTGTCCATCATGCGTTGCCCCCTGAGCCCCCTGTCAGTGGGGAGCGACGTGCCGCCCATGTTTGTCATCACACAGGGGGAAGACTTGGGCCCTCTGCCCAGCCAGGAGCTCTTAAGAACTTCAGCTACAGCATCGGCAGCTACGCCATCACCGTGGAGATCATACCGGAACCCCCGGAGACTCAGGCCCCTTCTCCTCCGACGAAGGGCCGCTGTGCTCTCCCACGATTATTCCCTCCCCCTCCCCATGCCCCCCCCTCTACCCCTGCCCCTCCCCCTCCTCCTCTCCCTCCCCCCACCCCTCCCGCCAGCCCTCCACCTGCTCCTACCTGCCTCGATGAGCCCGGGTGCCCCCCTCCTGCCCACCCCTCCAGCTGCCGCCATGCGACCCGCTCCCCCTCCCCCTCCTCCTGCTCCCTCCCCCTCCCTCGCTCCCCACCGTCCACTTCGTCCCAACTTCGCTCCTGCCGGCGTCGTCGCTCCGCCCCGTGTCCGCCCGCCGTCTGCCCCCTCCGCCTCCCACCAACGGCGGCAGGAAGAAGGAGCTCAAGGGGATCCTGAAGAGCATCCAGAACCTCGCCGACCTGGAGAGGTCTGTGGCCAACCTGTACAGTCAAGTGGACAAGAGTAGCAAGGCGCCCCACTTCAACAAGAAGAAAACACTAGCGAGCGAGAGATCGGAGAGTGCCAGGAAACGGCCAGGCTTCAGTTCACGTGAGCGGCAAAGTACGCCAAACCCCCCACCCGTCTCCAGCCCGCCGGTTCAACAGATATTAAGAGCGAGCGAAGGCTCAAAGAGTGAAAACGGAGCAAGCCAACTGAACACTGCTGGGGACGTCGAGCAAACAGGCCAATTGAATTTCCACTCAGAAACAGATTCAGTTGCTCAGGAAGACAGTGACGAGTGCTCTCAATCTACTGTGTTATGATGCTTTATCTTCAATAATGAAACGTTTCCCTTATTTATTTATTTATTTATTTATTTATTTATATGTAAACATAACCTTTGCTGTTATATGCAGGTTATCCCATACTACAATGCAGTCAACTTGATAGAATGGCCAGTCTGCAGTCAACTTGATAGAACAGCCAGTCTTTGTATTACATTGGTGTACATACGAAATGTCCAGTAGCCGGGAAACACATACCTTACATGTTGGCCAAATAAACACATTTGAATGGGGAGGTGGGCCTTTACCTTTTTAGCAAGCAGCAACCAGTATAGTGGAATAATATCTAGACTAAATATTTACTATGTCCTCTGTTGACAAGTGGAAAGTTGTAAAATGTTTATTTTGAAGTGAACAATAATATGTAATAATAATCTTTATGAGTGTTAACTTATTTTTTATGATGTGTGTGAAAATATGAATGCCACCAGCTCTGCTCTGATGTGCAATTCATGCTCATCAATATGCTATGCTTGTATGTTTTTACACATCAGGAATTTAATAATTAATAATAACCCATATATCCATAACCATCTTATCTATGCTTAATGCTTCATGATTAATGTTACAAGTGCAACATTAAAGACTAAGCCAGCTATAGTACCTTCATGATTGTGAACATGATTGTGCTGTTTTCATAGAGGTGCATAACTTGCAGGTGGAATGAAAATTGAGCCCACAGTGAGTAATAATATGACAGGAGTAAAAACCGCCCAAAAATGGCTTGCGGTCCAGAGGAACCAAGTCCTAGACTTGTCCTAGATCAATAGCTGCCATTGAAAAATGCCCTCTGTCTTAAAGTAGACTGTATGTAACTTGGTATTGTTTTGTTCTGGTGTAGTTGTTCCATCCAATCCAAAATGTATGACAATTTACTGTATAACAGGAATCTGTGATTTTCAATGTCTATTAACAGTTTAAGGGACTAGCTTTTGAATGTTATTTTGAAGATATCTAGATAGTTTTATTTAATTGTCTTTTCTTTCATAGCATGAAACAAATGATATAGAAATACTTTTTGGGAGAAACAAACAATAACATGTTCGTATAATGGATAAGGTGTCAGCTGGGAACTTTTCAGTTCTGGGGGTTAAATAGCTGGAGAGAGTCATCCCCATGGGGATGTGTGTGAGTGGATTGTCCCAGCGTGATGAAGTACTCACTGTGATGTGGGGCTGCGCGGGAAGAGCTTCTAATTAGAGAACCAATCAATCCTCAACCGCCAGGACAGCTGCCTCTGGGTCTGTCAGCTACTGTTCCACTCTCTTTTTGCTTCAATCCCCTTCCAGCCCTCTCTGTGTCCTCCATTTCTCTCTCTCTCTCTCTCTCTCTCTCTCTCTCTGTTCCTCCAGCTCTAGTATTCTGTGTCGTCATACTTTAGGCGCTCACAGTCCTTGGTTCCCCTTGTGTCACAGAATCCTCCCAAGGTTCTATTAGCTTCTTTATACTTATTGCAGTGCTCCACCCTTGTTGTTTTTCTCTGCGCCCCCTCTTTCTTGTCTCTTTGCCATACACCTTTTGACATGCCTGTTTCTATCTCTAGCCCCTTAGGCTAATGGCCTCGTCCACCCCCACCGCCACCCCCCACCCCGAAGCCAACCCCTCGTACGAGCGCAGTGTTGCAATGTTTGATTCATCACGCATTCCCCTGGTAGGCAGATCGAAGGTCTGCTAATTCTGCATTCCGTGTTCACCGCGTAGGGTAATCTCCTCTGTCAAGAGGCTGGCAGTTCATATGCTGTTTCTCCTGACTCTAAGCAGAAGCAGTGAGCTCTTGTTATGTCTGTTGTCTTCATTTTCACAGCCTCCACACATTTGTCACAGCAGTGTACATGTTTGTTTTGACGCATTCTTATTTGTGTTCACTTTAACATGACCGAATTATTAAATGAATTATCATTACATGGAACTGGCAGTAACATTACACATGCAGAATGGGATTCGAAAAAGCACCATGTGCAGTTGTACCTGCATCTCTTAATTGACTAATGCAGGCCTATTTACAGAGCTTTCTCATACGCAGATCTGTGTAGCAAACAGTCAATTGAGAGGCCCGCCTAATTTGTAATGGATTATTTGTCTGTATTTCCATCTGTTGGAGCAAAATACTTAAACTTTTAAAATCAGTATGCATTTACAGATACAATATTTCTACAAGTTCTCATATATGTATATGGAGATTTGTTAATGCATTTACAATATACTATATATACGCGTTTCCAAATATGTGTATGTATTTTTCAGATATTTCTATGCATTTAGAAATCTCAGTACACTTACAAATCTAAATAAGGATTTGAAATTAATTTACACTTTTACAAATCTGATTACACATTTGCAGATTTCTGTAAACATTCCCAGATCTCAGTGCACTTTTACAGATTATTTTACACATTTACAAATCTGATTACGCACACACAGATTGAGATACAGATCAACTCTTCACACATGTAAATAGTTTTGTTACAATAATGGCCCCATAAAATACATATAAAAGCTTGAATTGCAGAGTAGGAGAAAATAGATTGCCCAAACACGTCTGAACAGGTGGGTTCATGTAACACCGTGCAGGGGGAAGGGAGTGCAAACGAATGAAAAACCACACAGATAACGGTCGAGCAACGAGCCCCACGGCTCGTCCTTTAATGCGACACAAAAGAGAAAACACAAACTCAAACACAAACGGTGTACACAGTCACGTATCTTAACATAAACCGTGAACAGTCAACAGAAACGTGAGCAATAATCCGCAACGTCCCGCCGCGTGTCACCAGCCTATAAGCCCTCACATGGCTGATGGCAATCGGCTGATTGCACGTGTGGGTGCGAGGCGCTGGCGACGCGGGCAACGGGTTGCGGCGCCCGTAGCCGCAACCCTGGATGTTACAGTTCAGATGTGCGTTTCAAAGTTGAGTTGCTATGGCTTTGAAAGCTTGATCCCCACAGGTCTTTAGGCGCATGCATTGGACGTACAATAATCAATTTATGTGCAAACTATTTTTTGCACTTAACTCCAAATGCACACTTTTAAATGGTTCCTTGTGTGGCAGAATAGCTATCTTTATGTGGGGTTTTTCTTGTTTGTTTTTAAGTGGGTGGAAATGCAACATATATTTGTCAGTTATGATTAGGCTGCATTCTCGTATAGGTAAAGTCAGCTATTGCAGGCTACAATATATGTAAGCTAATACACTTTTTGTCTAAACAACAAATATCTCCTCGCATTTTGCTATCTTACCGTTCTCTGTGCGTATTGAAAAAATAATCTGATACTTCTACACATCACTGGCTCCGTAAATGCTCCGTAAATAGTAACATAAACAAAGTGGTGAACCGCTCAACAAAGCCGTAGCACTACACTTTGCGTCACAGTGCATTTCGACGTGTTATCCGCCGCCGTGGAGGACCACGGAGCGATACTGTTTTGATTTGAGATCGAAGTTAGCAAGAATGACTGACCGTGCCTTTTCATTGATCCACCACATCCACCGCTAGGTCCTGTACAAGCCTAGTGGGTCCATTTCTAGCAGTGGTATCAAGAAGCTGACAAACACTAGCCCTGCAGCCACACCAACTGGTCATCTATCAGATCTGATGAGGCCCCGCAATCTGCCCTGTCCCTAGTCCCCACTCGACAATAACACATGCTGCGCAGGCTCACATCATTGCTTGGCCATTTATCTGAGTGTGTTAGTCTTCATTACTCATGGGTTTGGACAGGGTACAGTTGTACGCCGGTGAACCTGGAAGGTTCTGGCCAGAATGTTCCATTAAGCCCTGTTCCTCACTGACTAATAATTCAATTCAATTTAGTAACTTCAGGAAAAATAAGGCGACTTTGGAAAATGGTAGTTTTATGATGCGCACGATCAAGGTTAAAACTTTCAGGATTTATTTAAATATGTGCTTCTGTACATAATGTCAGATAGGGTTTTCATACAGTATATGTACAGGATTATACTATATTGTACCTTTTACTGTAGTTTTATATATAGTAGCCTAGGTGAACAAATGTATGTGAACCAATGTAAAATGGTGAAGCTGCAGAATGTTTAAGCAGTGAAAGTTCTTATTTTGCCCCATCTTTTTATCACTGCCTGCACCTTTAGCATGTCTTTGTTTAGATGTTATCATGGCAGTCCACATCAAATAATAATATTGTGGCCATACCGTATGCTTCCTTTGTCAATCAACACAAACAACAACAATCAATGCAACTGGGTAATCAAATACAAAAATGCTGAGTAAGTACAAGTGAAACATTCTGACTGATCAGCAGTATATGCTGTAGAATGTAGTTTTTGCATTTAAATTGTCTAAACATATTTGAAATGTTGCTGTATGTTTATAAACTGTTTTTATTTTGTCTATTCTTCCCCCATCTCACAGACGAGGTAGACGGGTAAGACATTTTATTGTGATTCACTTGATTCATTTATTTGTTTTATTCATTGTGTGCCAATACATTTTGTCACTTTCAAGGCATCTTAAAGTAGCATATATCCTATTATTTGTATCTATGTCACGCTCTTGGAAAACACTGAATGAGATTACGATGAAATCTCTGCGATAGTACTTCTGACATTGACATTACGGTTAAGAATGTAGTTTGTGTCCTCAAATCTTGGTCGCAAGAGACAGGTAAACATTTTGGAGAGTTTTCCTTCTCAGTTGGCAGGAAAAACATAACCGGAGATCAAATATATTTATTTGAGAACTGTCAACATAACTATAGTGTGAATTGCAATGTTTTATTGACCCTAGACCTGTCAAAGTTGGAAGTACAAAGCATTCTTCATATTGTTTTAATAGACTAAGTTTACTTTATTATATCATTGCTTGGCTGAATTTAGCTTTAATGCTTTTAATTTACTTATTTTCTTGACTCTTTCTTTTCTTCACATCAATCACATCCATCGCCATTTCAACTTATCATTCGCCTCATAGCCTTTTTTCTGTGGCGTAAAGATATGGCCTTGACAAACAACATGGTACGGGCCAGCGTTGTCTGTCGTTAAAAATTAAATACGAAGAGTGAACTCAGCTTTCTCTCGTTGTCTCTCCTGACCATCCCTACCTTTCATTACCTCTCCTTTCTTCTTTAATATTTGCCAGCAACAGCAACTGCTGAGGCCATCTCTTCTGAGACCTGAGGTAGAAACAGTAATGTTTTCCTTAATTCAGAGGGTTATAGTGGTGCTGCTGTACAGTATAGTCACTTTACTGTATAAATCCCTGCTGTTTTATTTTGACACACTTCTGTTAAATAGTGCTGATGCATTTCTCTCTCTGTACCTTGAAAATGCAGGAAGTCTCCATGGAGTCAGGCATCGACACAAGCCAAGACTATGCTCAAGACTACTATAATTATAACCAAGGGTAAGCCCGTAGCCCACTGACCCTGGCCGTCTCTCATCAGTATTACTCAAGTCTAAGGAGAATTGATTTTAACGGGCTTGGTTAAAGTGTAACTATTACACCAATAAGATATACTTAACAAGAATTTACCTCCCAGCTAACCAGTGCTGATGTCTGTAGGGATATGCCACCCCACAGCAATTTATATCATCTCTAGGTGTTTTACATTTTCCACTCCCACCCGATGAGCTAAATTACTCGGCCTTGACTCCTCAGAGGGTGTGGCATTCTCTTCTGTCCTAATAGATAGAAGGTGTTTTGGCTTGCAGTAGGCTACAGTACATTGCCCATATGGTCCAAACAGAGAAAAAGCTGGAACACAAGTGCAGTAACAGCTGCTGAGAAATTGTTATTCATTAAACTCTGCTCTGTGGCAGGTTAGTTTCTCTACTCAGAATAACACTTTAGAGCTGATGGGGAAACAAAATGGGGACCAATCTATGGAGCCCAAAGGCTCAAACCACTTAAAAACACTTTTATTTTTATATATATATATATATATATATATATATAGGCTACTAGAACCTTTACCCGGACAGTCTTGTCTTATTTCTATTTGAAGCCAACCGCACAATTGCATAAATGTTAAGTGCCAAATTGACATGTTTCCCATGATGTCATGGTGGAATTGCTGTTATGGTCTTTTTTCCAGGATGGACATAATTTTTTTAAGCAGATACACAAATGTCTACATACTGTACTGTACATAATATATAATCTGTGTTGACTAGTTTAGCTAAAATCGCTTAGAATGAGTTGCTACAGTATGTCAGGTCAAACACCAGTGTTCATAATCTAATTAGTCAGTCATAGACATATTAGCAAAGTGAGCATACATTATGAAATGAAATGCAAAGTGGTTATTAATATCTATGCTTTTGTGCTACTTTGTAGAATATTTATTGATGTGACATTTTGTTCTACAGTGTATAGTTTGTTCTATTGTCGACATTTTATATACAGTATGGAAACTGTAATAACTATCCAAATTAATTATATCACTTCAGTATAAATGTGCGCTTGGCATCTAGACTGAATGTCACTTCATCATGCTTGCGGTATGGTATCGCAGGATATTTTAGTTGTTTTTCCTCTCTTTCAGGTACGACTATCCACAGTACGGCAGCAGGCGGAGGTTGATTCCTCCCATGTATGATGAATATGGAGAGGTGATTATGGAAGATGATGGCTATTACTACTCTGAGGTACTAAATCACCTACTGTATAACTAACAACTACCATGGTCATAATATTGATGAACAATTTCACAGGTTAAAAAGCCCAGTGCATTAATCCAATAATAACCTTAACCAAATGTGTGCAATATTAATGCCACTGTTTTGTTACTAAAAACAGCAGTCTGAAATCAATATGACTGTCTTAGGGTGAAGGCCGTGGCAGAGGCACGGGTCGCGGTGGTGTACGGGGTAGAGGCGCCCCCAAGAGGGTAGCGTTTAGAGACCTCCCTCCAGAGGATGAAATCGAACAGGCTGAGCCAGAACAGGAGGCTGAGCCCTCTAAAGCGGCCAAAAAACTCAAGTCTGTCATGAAGCTCAGCAAACTGCTGGCATCCGGCAAGCTGGGCGCGCAAAAAGCTGGTGCTCGTCCCTCTGGCGCTTCCCGATGGAAAAAAGTCAAGATGTTGAAGATGTTTGGCATGGGGAAGAAGGTCAAGGACTACGCCAAACTGATGTCAGCCCGTCGCATCGACAGCCTGGAGAGTTTGACAGACGGGCCGGTGAGTACGGGACCGATAGACACCAAGTCTGACACCCGGAGCCACCTTGGCAAAGCTCTGAAGACGATTAACATCCAGACCAAAATTCGGAGAAAGTCACAGGTTAGCATGACGGGTAGTGAGAAGGAGGTTGATGACAAGTCTAAAGTGTCAATTAGTGTGACTGAGAGTGAGACGGAAGCCAGTAGCAGCTCTAAGGAGAAATACACAGACGAAGAGGCTTCGGAGAAGAGCAGCATTGACAAAGATTATCTGAAAGTGGATTTGGATCGAGACGATGCCAATGAAAGCACCGTAGACTCGGAAGAAGAGCCCGATGACGACTCTGATATGGAAAGCAAGTCCAAATCTGAGGAAGACGACACCGAGAAGGAATCTGACACCGAAAAAGAATCTGCCACGGAGAAAGAGTCTGAGTCCGAGTCTGAGCAGGAATCGAAATCTGAGAGATCTTCATCCACCGAGAAAGAGTCCAAATCTGAAAAAGATTCCGAATCAGGAACGGGCACAGCAACAGAGGATGAGTCAAGTACTGAAAAGGGTTCAGGGACAGAGAGAGGTTCAGATGAAGAGTCAGGGGAGTCCAGGGAAAGTCAGTCCTCCGCTCGCTCTTCTATGAAATCCTCTGCTACTGAGATAAGTGGGAGTGGCAGTGGGAGTGGCAGTGGCAGTGGTAGTGGTAGTGGTAGTGGTAGTGGGAGTGGGAGTGGGAGTGGCAGTGGGAGTGGCAGTAGGAGTGGCAGTGGCAGTGGGAGTGGCAGTGGGAGTGGCAGTGGCAGTAGGAGTGGCAGTGGGAGTGGGAGTGGCAGTGGGAGTGATGCTGCTAGTGGCAGTGGTGGTTCTAGCAGAAGGTCTTCACAAATGACAGGGTCCTCCGTAAGGTCTTCAGCAAGCGAAGGTGGATCGGAGAAATCTAGCGAGGGCACAGGAACAGCTAGCAAGACTGGGTCTGGGACAGGATCCGCTAGTGAGAGCGAATCAGGCACAGGGACAGCGAGCGAGTCTGAAGGCACAGGAATTGGAGGCAGCCAAGTGTCTGAGTCCGAGGAAAGTGGCTCAGAGGACAGAGGCTCCTCTCAAGGCAGCAGAATAACAGACCGGAGCTCGGTAGGAAGTGAGCGAAGTTCCACCAGTTCTCACCTTACCAGCGGCAGTCGCCGCTCCCGGAAGTCCGTCGCGAGTAGCCAGTCTGAAGGCACAATTACAGAGGAAAGCGGAGAGGAGGAAGAGGATGATGATGATGAAGAGAGCAAAGGATCGGCCGGCGAGGGCAGTGATGAAACAGCCTCCACATCCTCCAGCGTGGGCTCCGGCGGCCCTGACACTTCTGCTTCTTACAGTAGTTCCGCACGTGGCCCTGAGGTCAGAAGCATCGCATCTGATGAGACTTATGGAGGACTGTCCCCTATCACTGAGGTGGATGAAGACGCCATCTCCTCTGAAGCAAGCCGCACACCAAATTCTGATTCTGAGGGGAGCTCCACTGCCTTCTAAAGAGATATATAGTCTGCTTTAAAGTAAGCCCGGATAAAATCTATGTACCCTTGCATGGGAGTGGGGAGAACTGTGTGTGCTGCTACAGGGTTGCAAACTTACTGTGTGTTCAAATGTTCCTCTAGCAACAAAACACGATGGTCCTGTTGTAAAATGTTTCCTCTAACGTTTGTCTTTTTCTCTTCTTCCTCCAGTTCTTATCCTTAGCATGTTTTGTGTTTTTCACTTTTGCGCAGCATCTGGGTGCATTTGCAGTGAGGTTATGCATGTTGCAATGCTACATTTTCACATCTACCATTTGCATTTTATTCATTTTATTCATTTCTTCACGTTATATCATTCTTTTTCAAAGAAACATGCCATAGTTTATTGATGGTTTGTTTGCCCTGACCCTGACCTTGACCATGACCTTTCCACTGTTCTCTCTTAGCCTGGGAAACACAAGCGGATTAAGCTAGTGGTAAATCGAGAGAGTGAGACCAGCTCAACGGGAGAAGATGCCAACACAGAGTCACAGCGGAACCGAGCCCTCAGTGCAAACAGCCACAGCAACATCAATGGGAACATCTACCTTGCTCAGAACGGTACCATCATCCGCACCCATCGGCCACCACACACCAACAACCTAAAGATGGGATCTCCATGCCGTCTGAGCAAGCAGTTTAAAAAACTGGACAAGCTTGGCGTGACTCACGAGGAAAACACGGCCGTTATTAACAGCATAGGGGGTACAGAAAACGGAACAGGAATGTGTGTTTCCTCTACTGTGGATGTCAACCTCAACACCCAGACCTCCTGTGGTCCCCTTGGATCCAATATGAAAGGCTTTAAATGTTTTGTGTCCAAAACTGGAATAGCGAAGGCCATCACTGACAGAAAAAGCAGTGTCCTAGGTGGCACTGATGAGCAAGAGACCTCAGTAGACAACTGTAGAGAGGGAAGGGAGACACAGGAGTTACACAGTGACCACACATTATCGGACGAGGAGCTGTGGATGGGCCCATGGAATAACCTACACATTCCTATGACAAAACTCTGACTGGCTTGTTTCATTCAGCTTTTGTTTATGCCTTGTATGTTTTATTAGTTTTTATTTTTATTTTGAGAAGAGCATACAATTTGCCCTATGCCTCGGCTACTGTATACAACCACCAGTTGCTGTCTAAAATGGTCAGGTTCACATAAATTATGGTCAACATTTGTTATTTAATAATGATAATATGACGACATCAAAACTTTACTCAGCAAGTGCTTATAAGTGACAGGGCTTATATAAGCATATAGTCCTACAAAGGAATGTGTGCCTCGACAGAATATATTATGTGAAAATGTATGAATAGTGCTATAACTAAAATATATTCTAAATAATGAAGGAGCTCTTGTTAAAAAATACATACAGTAGAACTTAATGTAGACAAATATATAATTTCTGATTCCAGTCAAGATAAAAAGAAAAATGCAGGATCATATGTTTATGAGGTTGCAATTATATAATAGTCTATATGATAGTGAAAACAATATTTTGCTATATTTTATTTGTAATGTCATTCATTATGTTATGTTCTTCTAATCACTTACACTGGTTTAAAAAAATGTTCTGAATATCTATGAAATTATTTTGATATATTTTATATCTTGCAGAGTATAGGAAAATTAAACATAATGCACACGTCTGTTAAATCAATGAGATTTGAAAAGATGATCATTTTAAAAGGTATTTTTTACAGACATTTGTAACTACAGAGTGTGGTATTTTCAACTCCTTTACATGATGCAGATTCATTCAAGATATTTTAGTATTGATCATGTACATCCGGAAGGCAGATAAATGTACCAAATACTCGATCAGACTCGACAATAAACTGATTGCTGTGATTTGCCGTGCATCATAAGGGGTTGACTATCATTCTTCCTGTAAGAACATCCCTATCTTAATCTTGAAGTACTCCCCTTAAATCACAGCAACAAGAACAATGTCTGTAGTGTTGAACTGTCCTGGAACTTTCTGGATAATTCCTTATCCAGAAAGTTTATATTAAAAGTGTATTCATCTTCGAGTCTTCGAAAGTATATAATGGTAGAGCATTCCACTCAACAGCACACTCGGAATAATATCCATGGCATTTTTGTCACAGGTTGTTCTATTTTTTGCTCCGTTTTCTATTATTTTGAAAAAGATTTGGCAGGTAGGCCTAAAATGTCTGCATCTACAGTAACATGGTAGATTAGTCTGTGATAAAACGCCATGTCATCTAGATGTCAGTCTATGTAATGCTAAACCATCACAGATAACATTTTTAAGTGTGTGAATGGCAACTGTGCTTTATCTGGTCAAAGCTACAATTTAAAGGATATCTATTAAAATATATCAGATTTTGTCCTGCAAATAACCATCATGGAACAGTATGCCTCACGGATTTGCCTGTAACTCTGCATTGAACAAAGTTACAGCATTATTCCTTAACACAGTTAATTATTCTTACACTTCATGAGATATAGACTTTTAAGGTAATTATGTCAGCATAAAGTCCTAACTTGCCGTGTTCTTTGTCATAGCAGTAAGTTCCTACAGCAAGCCAGTTGTCTTGAAGGATCATAATAGATCTTTGCACTATGGGAAGACAACTACAGTACATTGGACATGCAACAGGAACACCAGTCATAAATATAAGAGAATTGTATCCTACCCCCCAGAGGTACTGTAGCCTACACATTCAATGCCTTCTTGTGTGGAATAATTCATGATTTACGCTACAGCCGTGAAGAAATATAGTCTTACCTGTCTTACAGTCTTCACACATTCTGAACCAGACCAGCCCCTCCAGCCTGTTTGCGCATGTGCGCGCACACGACCACGCACACATACATGCACACACAAACCGAACAACCATTTACTAATTCACATGCGTATGCATTATGCGTAGTACAATCGAATAATGATTTGTGCAGAATGCAGATCATTATGCATTTCCACACACAAGCATCTGCAGGCACAGTTCTCCATGAGGAACCTGAGAAGAATTGGATACACACACTACTTTAAGGATGTTCCACCGATGTACACTTTGATTTACAAGATTAGATCCCATGCAATTTTATTTTTCAATGCGCCAAACCTGCCGTGCGAGATGGGAAGCCGTCCATTGGTAATTTAGAAGAGGACAGGCACTAAGAAAAAATACTTGGCAGATGATTGGATGAACTGATGGCAGTCGTCTATCACTATTAACACATATACCTTGTATCTCTTGTCAGTCAGCTGTTGGCCAGAACCACTGTGGTTTGAACATAGTTCTATAGGTTTGACTGAAGCATTACTATTTTCAGACTGATATCGCAACAAGCTTCAACAACATTGAAGCTTGTTGCGATATCAGGATGATATCACAATCCTACCAGACTGATTCTGGACCCTGCCAGATCAGGATCAGGGTGGTCTTGTGAGGCTAGCAGAGGCTCACAGCACTGCGAATATGCAATATGGATTTCATTTAAGAACAAAACGTGTGTTACACATGCTGTCTGTATCACAGTGTGTAAAGCCCTATTATAGACATGTAATAAAAGTCCTATAAGTTCCCTTGCATTGTCTTTACATACTGTGTGTGCAAGTGTATAGGCAACATATTCATTCTGAGGCTCGAACCCGTGATGTCTTCACTAGGGGTTGACCTGACACTGATGTTCATAGCCTGAAGCCACCTGTTATTTTTGTTTGTCCTCCATCAACTTTCATAGACACGTTATAAGGATGTATTGAGAAACAACAGGATTGAATGGATGGTGACAAAACAAATTGTTTTCCAATCTAGCACATGAGGTGTGCTTTCATGACGAGCATAAGCGCCTGGGTTTAATGTCGAGGTTAGGAAGGTGATGGTTTAACAAAAGTTCAGTATTGTTTCAACTATATATAGACAAATGATTGCATTTTTATTCTCTAATGACCATACTGTAGGTTTCTTCTCCTGATATAGAACCACATTTTCCACCAGGGAACAGTTGGAAGTGTAGCGATTAGCATAGCCAATAGGATACCATGACCTACAGCAGACAGAATGATGGTAGCCTAATCTACCCATGACTCATTCTGAAGGAGATTATCCCAAATCCCAAACGGAGGCAAGAAGAACCTCCTTTAATACCTATCCTTCACCATTGCTTATTTGGCGGTTCAGACCTGGAAGGCAGGAATCGGTTTCCTTTCAAATTGAAAGCCTAAAATGAGATGATATGCTACATCATCTGAAAGTTTATATACCTTTGATTATTATTTAAGTAAATGAATCAATCGATTATATGGATAAAGTTGAAGACGTGACAGACGCAGAAGCTTTTATGACTAAACACTGACAGCCAGTGAACTACGTGTGATCAGTATGCATACAATATAATGTATATCCCTTGTGTTGTGTTTGGGCCCCAGAGCCGTTTTAACAGTACAACAATAAAAAAACATTATTTTACTGAAACAAAACATTTTCTAACCAGCTTGATATTTTATTACTTTTTGTAACTTTATAGCCACTACTCATTTACCCCCTACAAATAATCATATACTACTTCGGTCTGGGTTCTCAGACCCAAACTAGAAAATATGAATGTAAAATGCTAAATATGAATGTGCATAATATACATTTTCGAGTTGTTATTTAGGGTGTAATTGACTCAAACATATTCCACTTCACTACACAAATATAAATGTAGCTAATTATATTTGTAAGAAATTGTAATATCAAGGCTCATTTCAATTTTCTACTGAGTACATGTCATATACCCAATGTAAATAATATTGGGCATATAAATTATAGCCAACATAATGTGTAATTTTGATATAATCCCCTATTCAAACAAATAAGGTTTTATAGATACTTGAAATTATAAAATGTTTTTTTCTTTTTTTTTTCTTATACATTTTAATGTATTATATAAACTGCAAATAGCAAAAGGAAAAAGTAGCATGTGGGTCTCTAACACCTCAAGCAAAGTAAAGTAAATCTGAATATAACAAAATGTGGCCATGGCTCTATACAAACTCTTCAATTATAAAAATTTAAATGTACCGTAATATTGTTTTTGTTAGTTAGAAGGGACGTTTATTATTATTCTATACGTTATGTACATTTTTGACACAGTTACGTTTATTTTCAAAGGTTTATTTTCAAAGTAGCCTACATGGCTGACATCTACAGTATAATGGTTTTGATGTGTTTGAACCACTTGGCACTCATTAATCCTATACTGTCAAACTGATGGTACCCTGTAACTTTAGCCTCTACTGATCGATATTAAATTCAACACATGACAGCATTTCCATCGGCTATAACGTGATTAAATACACTTTAGTGCAATTCATAAACAGTATGTGAACTCTCTTTAGGGCACCCAGAGCTCTTATTTTCGTGGGGATCAATTTGGCTCTTATACCGCCTGCTTCTTTCCCAGAGGCTCAGTCACCTATTATGGTTCCACTTAACCTGGCTGCTACAGCCTTCAGCACATCGTCGTTTACTAATTAGATTTCCTACGAATTGTGGTGCAGTCCCACTTCAGATTGGACAGATTGCTAGAAAAGCTAACAGAGAATGTCATTATGTATCCCTGCTCAACCTGCGTGCAGCTATTTCTGCCCAGCCTTGTTCTGCCAGCGTAGAGACGTATCATGGACGGGCCGGGGGCGGTAAATGTTTAGTTTTCTGAAGGAAAACTGCTAAAAGTCTGCTACTGTATTATTAATATTATTCACGTCCATCCATATAGCCTTTGTAGACTATTATCCAGCATGTTACCTTTGCAGACAGTTAACCTTAGGGTCAGCATGATTCTCCTTCAGAACTTTCTAGACATTAGCTATCCACTTCTGCATCCTCCAGCCTCTGTGCCTGTTGGAGGATGTGGTTTAATTATACTTCCATTCGAAATACAGAGTGCTGCCAATTAAATATAAAGATTTAGATCTACAGCATATAAGCAGTTAGATATACAGGAGGATATTTATATAATACACAATTTATAATATTGCCATCTGATCCCACGCCTGTAGGCTAGACATAAATTAAACTTCAGCAATCTAATCAGTTGTTTTATAGTGCATGACAGTACATTCAAATGATTGTTTTAGCTATTGAAATGTGACATTCAGGAGAAATGTGTATCTTATTCCTTAAGGTAAAGTTAGCGAATAAACTTTTCTTTCAAATTCAGCAAATATGCCCTCATGGTCTGCTAGCTGTGAATCCTTGCATTGGCAACGCATGTCTAATGTGTGGGCCAATGCATGTTGTGTTGGGGGCAAAGCTTCACCCTATGACATTGGAGGGAGAGGTGTTTTTGTTTTTTTGTTGTTCAAATATCAACAAGCTTTCTCCAGAATTACTTTAAACGTGACGTGAACATGCCTTTTAACATAAGTCTGCACGTTCTTTACAGTATATGCCTGTAGCCTATGGTACTGTATAACTCTACGCTAAATTGTCACAATATTGTGCATGGCCACAAGATGGCGCTTTAATATTGCTTATGATATTTTGACTTGCGTTAGGATCAGAGGCCAAATATTGTGATTAAAGGGACTTGAGCCAAGTGCTGTTGACTACACAATATGCCAATAATATACAGTAACCTAAACTAAATCATTCAGTGTAGTTGTGTCAATACACTATATTCCATTGACTTTGCAGTTATAATGATAATTACTCGTTTATGGTTAGTTGTTCTTATTACTTGAACATAAAGGCCCCTACTCTAACTGTCTTCTGTGACAGTAGCAAATCAGTCTGATCTTGACATACTTTCTGACTAACCCATTTGTGATTACATCAGACAAGCTTATCTAAAACGTTATCTATATTGTTAATCCCATCGACGTGGTTGGGATGAAAATGTAATTTGCTGTTTTAATCAGAATTAGTGTGCATGTTCACTTGGTCATGCTCAGGACAACAGATCGGTCCTATTTTAAGGGAGCGGCACTTATGCGCAGGGTACATTCAAGTCCATCATCATCTCCTCATTTCCTGAGGACTATTTAAGACCACGGCTTTTCCCAAATGGGAGCCCATGCAGTGACCGCAGCAGGAGCTATCTGTGGACCGCCTTTCCAGCTAATTTAAGGATATTAAGGTGTCTCCTAACCTTTGTTTTGACAGTTCTATACCTTCATTATTTTCTCTGTGCATAGAGTGTGCCATCTGATTTAATGTTTTTTTCAGAAGCATTTCAGATGTCTTTAGGCTTCCATAACCATATATTTTGAGTACTTTATAATTTATGCGGTGAACATTGTCATTTTCGAAATGTACTCAAACCCAAATTAAGGTTTAACCGACAGACCGATTACACAAACATACACTCACATGAACACACACACACACACACACACACACACTGAGTGGGACATGCAATTCAATGCAGCCTTTACTGTGACATCCCGACCCAAAGGTTATATTCTAACCGAAATGTTGGGTGCAGCAAAATACATGGTCCACACTGTCTGGCAGCCCTGATGAAGGGGTTTATGAGTAGTACTCCTCTGTTGCTCCCATGTATCATGTAGCACTCAAAGAACTGTGTAGTGTCGGATCACATCTCATGCCCCGTGTCTTCTCAGTGTCTCTGCATTTCAATACACGCATCAAAAACAGAGACACACCAGCTGTTATTGTAGGGCTTTTGCCTTTAGCCGCAATCAAGAGAAAGTGATTTGTCACCTTACAAATAGACTACAAATAGAAGCTGTTTTTCTTGCATGTCATATCTGATTGTTTTTTATAAATGTGCATGTGATGGAGCATTTTATTTTATTTAAAAACATTCTTTAAAAAAGAAAAAAAAAGAAAGCAAAATAGCCTGTTTTGAATGTTTTTGTGAGTCAGACAGACATGCATGGCTAGGCTTGTCAGACTGTGAGCTTTCAGCACCAACAGTGTTAATGTATAATGTCAACGCAGGAGGGAGCCTTGTTAAAAAGCAATTAAGCCAAAATGATTTAAACATTATGCGGTTTGGCTGTTGGTGAACCTCGAGGTACACACTATGTTGTTGCCTTAAAATGAAAATTTCACTGTCTGCTCACATTCAAACCGCTATTTGTGTGAGTGTAGCACTAACCACACTTTCCCACACCATACCAAACCACAGACTTCAGATGAGCAAGCACATGCACCACGCACGCGCATGTGCACGCGCGCACACACACACACAAACACACAGTATTCACTTGAGGAGTAATTAAGGGGTTTGCCTCATTTTTGGTGCATTAAAAAAGTAGCTTTTTCAGATGGCTGGGGCTGAGGCGTACTTGTCTTGAAGTCTGTGAAGCTGGTTAAGCTGGCTGATTGCTGGGAATACGTGGCACGGCCTCAGCACGTCTAGCTATACCATACTATTCCAGCAAGCCTCACTCAAACACGCTATTTACCTAAGCAATAAAACATGAAAGGTTCTACTTCTTGGCAGTAGTACTCCTGCTAAAGTTGCTACAGTAGCTGCTTTAAAAAAAATTGTAACTCCACGCATCTTTGTGCCTTGGCTCTTGATGTTCAAAACTTCCCTGCTGACAGTTGAAATCCACATACAGGCAACGCAGAGCTATAAAGTTGTTCGTGCTGTTGCCAAAGCAACTGATGATATGCCATTGTGTGTGTGCGCATGTCTGCGTGCGTCTACAAATAAGTCCACGAGCGTTGCGTAACCGCAGCTCTGCTTTTAGTCCCTCAGTGGCCGTTGTCTTAGACGGGAGATTAGCGCTGTAGGCCGCACTCGCAGACGATCATTACCTCACACTGCTGTGTGCAAATGTGCTCATCACAGCCAGACGCCTTGCATGTGGTTTGGAACATCTGTGTGGTCCCTGGTCCAGATGACAGACGGGGGGAGCAAGAAGGAGTCAGACAGCAAAGAGTGTGTGTCGGGGGGAGGGGGGGGTCCGCAGGGCATTCTCAGAAGCCTTCAGTTTTTCCATCACCGCTGTCGCCACCATGGTGCAGTTGCCTCTTTAGTGTGTTCAACAGAGCCAGGGACAGTGCTTGGCACATACAACTGTGCGTGTGTGTGTGTTGTATTCGTGTGCGTAAGAGTGCGTGTGTGTGTGTGTGCGCGCATACGTGTGTGCGTGTGTGTGCGCGTGTGCACGTACAGTATGTGCGTGCGTGCATGTGTGTCTGTGCGTTTGCATGCATGTGCGTGTGTTTGCGTGTGCATGCACGTGCGTGAGAGCGTGTGGGTGTGCGTAGGCGTGAGCAAGTGTGTGCACGTGCATGTATGTGCGTGCGTGCATGTGTGTCTGTACGTACAGTGCATGTGTGTGTGTGTGCATCTATGTGCGTGTGTGTTTCTGTGCATGTGTGTGTGCAAATGTGTGTGTGTGTGTGTGGTACTTTTGATGGGTGGGGATTAGAGAGAGAAAGCCATGTAAGAGGTGGGGAGGGGGTCTGGAGGAGTGCTGGGAAGGAGAACACCAGTGAGAATGTGAGAGCAAGATGGAGGAGCGAGTGAGGAATGAGAGAGAGCGAATGTGTGCCTACGTGCGCGTGTGTGTGTGTGTGTGTGGGGGGAGCCATCAGTCTGGAGTCTGCTGGGTGACTTATGGGGCTGCATGGTTAGGTCTGGCCCAGCCAGTGTGTACTGGTGCCAGGCCCGGTAAAGGCATGCGGGGGTATGGGGACCAGTCGAGGGACGAGCAAGGGTGCGAGGCACCAGAAAATAGCTTTCTGTCCAAAGCTGCAGTCAGACCCCCACCCGCCCTAGCCCAGCCTCCTGCCTGCATGCGTGTGGTGTTTATTTACGAGCCCATTTAACCGTGGTGCGGTCCCTGCGGTTGCCTCGCACAAGATGACAGCAGCCTAAATGTCTTGCCCCTTTTTCAATCCCGCCGTAATGGCCTCTTAGTGCCGTGGAGACAGACACCGGGATAGGCGCCTGCCTGGGGTCTTTTCACAGGGGCCCCCTCCCTGAGCAGCTAACGCATCCATGGACACTGTCCAGGGTCTTATAACTACCTGCTCCCGTTGCCACGGCGCCACTGATTCAGCCGTGGTTCTGCGACAGCAGGGTAATACAACTTTGGGAAGCGACAGCAGCCACCTATTACGGCTGCAGTAACAATGATTTTTGGAGAATGTCTTTTTAATATCTGTGTCTGCGGCATCTGGGACTAGTTTTAAATGCGACTGAACGACTGGGGATTTATGGCTGGAGACTAACAGAACAGTGGTGTAATGCGATGTTTGGGATGTCTTAGGAAAAGTGCAGATTTTTTAATTCCGAACCTATAATTTGATTACGCTTTTGCAGAGTATAAATTGTAATGCCCCCCCCCCCCCCCCCAACCCAATTCTGAAATCTTTAATTGCAGTCTAGACCCAGAAGGGTTAAGCCTTGGTCTTTCTCCCTGAAGTAACTCTGTGGTATCTTAATAGCAGATGTGAGTGTTATTGGGCAAATTATATGCAATATGAGAGCAAACATACACTTCACAAAAAAAAACGAGCTGCGTAAACACACCGTTCATAACTGCATACCATTCCGTGTGGGCTTGCCAGCCAACACAATTAGACGCTTTCTGAGAGGAAGAAAAGATTATCATTCAAAATCTTTCGCCTTGCACAATTTTGGTTTTAAAAATAAACAACATTTGTATAGTTTATTGTCAAAATGCTGCAATCCAAATCCAAATGCTGTAATCCACATATACACAATCGGATCTGAGATAATATCATTTTGATCACACCTCGAAGATCTCAGAGAGGAAATGGGATAAAAACAGAAAAGACGGCCGCTAATCCAGCTGGAATCAATTTTTCGCAGGGCTGTCTCCTACTGTGGGATCACCTGTAGGTTTCCCTCTGTTGACATGCCTGGTTGCTGCTTGCACAATGCAGTGTGCCTCCAACCAGGACAAAGGCAGGTCTGAGCTCCAGTCTGCTGTCCTGGGCAAACAGGGATCAGACTGCGTTCGTTGAGCCATGCCTGTAGCACTCATCGAGATGCTTGTACTGCAATTTACTCCCAAGTCTTATCCATGTTTTGTCCACTGTCACTCCGGCAGGGATTATGGAAGGCTTTCATTGTGAGGAAACTGAGATCAACTGAGATGGTGGGAAAAAGGAGGAACGGGGGAAAAGGGGGGCATAATTTGTGTTTTTCTTCTGTCATCATTACTTGCCATAATGTACACAAAGCACTGTAGCCCAGAATGTCCCTTTCAAAAAAGTGCTCTTCATTCGCTAGAGACTCACCCATCTTGAACATAATGCCAACCGCATGAATCAGTTTCAAAACAATCACACTAAACGCTAGTTACGCTTTTATTCCCATGTGTTTGGGGAGAGGGCTGTACAGGCAGAAGTCCTTGTGTATGTATTACTTCATGGGTACTGCAGGGAAAAAACGCAATTGTCCATGGTAAATGTGACCCAGCACTGGATCAATATCTTGTTTTGTAGAACATGTTACCAGGGTGGATTAAAGTTCCCTCAAGACACAATCTGCGGTTCGTTTAGTGTTTTCTCTTCCTATTAACGCAGGCTTTGGTGAGGTTATAGGATTAACCTAAATCTGTTTCTTGAGGCTTCGGCCAGTCGCTGCTCTAATCTGCGGGGGGACAGTTTAGTTGATTCAGCCTTTGATGAGACGCCGTCCGTCTCCAATGCTGATGAGCTGTGAGCCGTCACCAAGGTCGAGCCGAGCTGCGGTCCAGCCCGCCGCCTTCCCTGTATTCAAGAGCCGCATTCATCCCAAAACAAATACACACAGCCATTACAATTAAGCAGTGCTATTAAAGGGACACGGGCTACTGGCAGATTAAAGGGGTGGCGGGGTGGGGGGAGATGATGTAGTTCTTTGTCACGCTGCAAGCAGCCAGCTCATTCGGGCTAACGTGTGTATGCACAGCTAATGAGACTGCATTAGGGAGCTCCCACAGCAATGTTCTTGGGCGATTGAAAAGTGTGACCAAATCAAATCTGGTCCAAGGAGGAGACGCGAGGCGAGGGAGACATCCATCAGTCTCGGTGCTTCGGGAAGGCTCTGACGGTGTGAGGATTAAGATCACGGGGGTGGTGCTCTTTTTTAAATGACTGACAGTACAAAGTGAGAGAGGCAGCAAGGCAGGGCAAGGCAGGAGTCTGTGTGGCGGACCAACAGCAGCTTTACTCTTCAATCAGCGAGATGAAAATTGCCACTGCTGTCAAAGTAGAGGTGTTTACTGAGAGGAGGACGAGGGGGAAAAGAGGCAGATTTCTCGGGAGGGAGAGTTATGTAACCTGTACAGCCCTAGGTTCCCAGACAGGAGTCTTGCTCCAGACAAGCTAAATTTAAGACCCAGCTGGTTCGGCCAACCGAGACTACAGTTTGTGCCACTGAAAGGGCAGAAATAGCAAATACACAGTAGGTAGGATTGTGAGGAACATTTCCTCACGTATGCCTGCTGACACAAAGACAAATTGCACATTTCTGAATGTGGCTTAAAACACAGGTATTGGAGAATGACACTGACAAACATTCTTAAATAGTTTAAAGCTACAGTAGAAACATAACATCCCGGTCACTCATCACCTTAGCTTAACATTGTTTACTGTGGTACTGTAGAGCTATATTGTGGTAGGCTATATCTTAAGTGTAATTCACATTGATGTTAGCGTAAATATTAGCTCTGTGTGTTCGGTATAGCATGGTGGTCTGAACAGTAATTTATGATTACTGTCTGGTTTTCATTGATATGGAGAGTTGACGTAGAGTTCAGTTCAGCCCTATTAATCAGGGGATGATGTTGTTGTTATGGTTCTAAGTTTCAGCTGCAAAATGGATTCCTATCCCCTCTGCCTGTGACCTTTATTTGGTTATAAACAAAATTATGAGAAATAGTCAAAACAATATAATGTGAGATTGTGAGGCAGTAATTTTGTTGTCGTCTTCTAAATAAATATATATTAAAAAAAATGTTTAAGTGTAGGTTCAGTGCAGTCAGCCGTCACCAATGTAGCCAGTCCTATTCTGCTAAATGCCATTAAATGTCGTCAAGCAAAGCCACTAAATGAAATGCTCATCCATTTGGCTTTTTAAAGAAATTGGATTGTATTTTTGTGGGGTGAATTCTGACATCTTTGTAAATCAGCCTAATCATAGGGTTGTGGTGCGTGCACCCCTGTCTTGTTTGGGTCTTTGCTAATGCCCCGCACATGTACAGTAGCCAATGCCATGTTTGCATATATCAGCAAAGGCCATCATTCTCTGGGCAATGAGTGCCGAGATGTGCTCAGATGTGTGCATGGGGGCATGACTGACATTGTTGGGATATTTAGCTGTGGTCTTTTTATACTACAATCATTCATCATAATGTAGCAAAAAGCAATGTGCTGCGATTTTAAAGCAAATGCCGAACAAATCATTATTCTTAAGAACATGTATTTGTACATGTACATTTGATTATTATGATAGTTGTGTACAGTAGTTACCCAATATATGTATCGGGTCACCTTTGACATTAAATGTTTTGGCATGTTGCTTAGCAATACTGCTCAACAATGCTTTTTACTCTTTAATATTATATAATATTACCATGTGTGATATGTGCGTATTATTACTTAATAATAACTTAAACATCTCTACTGCAGAAGAATATTCTACAAGGCTGAACTTGACCTGCTGGAGGCTAAGACCATCTGGGCACCACATGCCCTCTCATTCCTGAAGAGTTCCGTAGGCCAATCAAAGACAAGACACCCCTCCCTTCATTGTATTGCTTCAAATTGCCATCTCCCAATCTTTTTTTTGTCTCTATCTAAAAGACACAGGGCTCACTGTGCTGTATCTGCAGGCTGTTGCCATCATCAGTCACGTCAAAGTTCAAAATTGTCTTTAAAGAGATCCTGGCCGTCTAAAGTGGAGACAGGCGTGTAGTTCAGATAGCAGCTGATGCACGCTGGAATGCTTTTGGTCTTATCACGTCTCTGACATCGTCATCATCCTCACCGCAAGTTGAGGCCTGGGACACATGAGCGTGACACACTTCAAGGCCTGACGGTGCTCTTCCACGACGTCTAGTCGCAGCGACATGACTCCTGTGAAGAAAGGGATGTCATATTTCTCTTTTTCATCGGGATGATTCAATTGTTTCCCCGCTGGATTATAGCACTGTCAAAATGTAAGACTTGCTCATGTGTCATGAGGAAATTGGATGCAGAATGTTCTCCCCAATGGAGGCAGTGCTTGCCCATTGAGTCTACAGTAAATTACTGTAATGTTACTGTATCTTGTCAGGTCAGTTTAAAACTAATGGCCCCCAGTGGCTTATGCCTTTGCAGGTATCAATTCCAATGTTATGTTAACATTGCATATAGCTACAGTATAGGCCTGGCTTGAGTCTCTCTTGCGCCCATTTAAATGATTTTGTGCTGACGTTTGTAATGTATATTTGGAAATGCTACAACAGTGGCTAATTTTAGCGGAACCACATGAAGAAGTGCAGATATTGAATCAAGTGGATGGTTACTTTTAAACAGTGCGGTGGAAACCATCAAGCCAACCGCCTAACGGTTCTATCAGCGTCCAAAGCGCTAGTGACACAGGCGACAACAGCCGTCAGTGTGGCTGTCACAGTTTCCAGCAGTCATATCATCGTCTACGGTGAGCGCAGATCTGGTAGCGATTACTCCAGCGGAGACAGTAAATCATGACGCAGCACGAGCCCAATTTGTGGTGGGCATAAAAAAAGACCTGGCCCTCAGTTTATGGAGTCGCCGTTAACTAAACAGGACCCATTAACACGTGCGTGTGCGTGTGTGTGTGTGTGCATGCGTGCATGTGTAGTGTGTGTAGTGTAGTAGAGGGACTTTCAGTGGCAGAGAACCAGAGCAGTGCTTTAATGGAACATGCTATTAAAAAGCCATCATATTTTGTCTTGTCACCATGTAAGGAACATTTGGGGAATTAAATGATTTACTGCATATAATTGAATGGATTAAATAAAAACTTTGCTAGTTGCATTAGCTGTTGAAACTGCAGTTTAAAATAAAAACATGTTATATGAACTTACCTGTATTTGACTGGGCTCATACATATATCCCTACATGTTTTAGGGGCAGATTAAATGACTACACAACTTTTGGAAACGTAAAAGTTTCCACTCTGGTTGGAGGTCTATTGAGTCAGCATCAATAAAACCTTTAGACACATCATGTGTTCTTTGAGCCAAAATATGATGCTGTGAAACAGCATAAATATCAACTAGGATTGCCTCGCATATCATGTGTCTAATATACAGATGATTGGTGCGCTTACTACTTCTGTGTTTGTATTGGACCCAATTATTACTTTAAAAAAATAAAAACCACACAATTGGGATGTCATGCCCCAAAGAGCATCTCTCCACGTATGGGATCGCTAATGGCCATTGTAAATACTCCTTAACAAGTCTCTCATATGACATAAACAATGTTTAAAGAAGCACGCAGTCTGCCCCTTAATCTGTGGCTGTTGAGATGTCTGTGTCTCCGCTGCATTTCAGCTTTAACATCCTTTGAATCTGCCTTCTCCAGGGTCAAATGCTTCCCCCGGCTTCACAGCACTTCTGTGGCGGCTCCTCTAATGGTGCTGTAATTTTGCATTTCTTTGAAGTTCCTCCGACCGTTGTGTTACCTGAAGTCTGCTCTTGACTCTGACTGGGGCCGGCTAGCTCCTCTCTGCAGCCTAATTAAATGTAATTGCTCCATTTTGTAGTGGTGCCCGTGTGGAGAGGGGAAGCCTTGTAATAAGGGAGATTGCGTCAAGGGTCCGAGGATCACAGACGCCAAAGAGGAGCCACGAGTAGACGATTGGAGACGCTCCCCCTACCCCCTACCGCCCCAACCCCTGCCGCCTCCTCTGTCCTGAGCAGACCTAGTCATTACCCTTCTCCGCTCTTCTGGCTGTCTTTGTGCTTCTCTGGTGCTCCCGTGCCCCGCGAGATGTGCAATGTTTGACTAATGGCCGCAAATAAACAACAATGTATTGTATGCCGATGATGGTAGCTGCCGAGTGTGTCTGTGGTACTGGTGGAATCTGGGACCACCGATTTGGTGGCATGTTCAAATCTCTCTTTAAATACAAGAGCCTATGCATTTCTTGATAGTGGTATTTTGTTGTTTATATGAGTATATGTTTTATGGTATGTGTTGCGCTCAGTTTTGGGCAAATTTGGGCAAGAATAGTAATAAGTTAATAGTTATGTATTACTCCTTCAAAAAGTAATACTATTACTTTACTTATTACTGGGTTTTAAAAGTAAAATTAGTTACTTTACTATTTACTAATTACTTTCATAATCACTACCCTGCTTCGCCTCTTCAGAAAAAAATATTTTAGAATGTAATCCTCTTTATTGGAATAATAATGAACCAACATAAGTCTACAATCAGCCAAAGTGAAAATATTGCAACCTCTCAAACCAGATGATTTTGGTTTGAAGTTGGTTCAATTAGCCTATATACATACCCTAAGTTTGTTACCTACAGTAGGATCAGAAATCTCATTCTTGTAATGCAGTAACTACTAGTTACTTGGATTAGTAATTGTAATATTATAACTTTTTTGAAAACGATTATTAGTTACACTACTAGTTACTGGGAAAAGTAATAACATTACAGTAAACTATAATAAACTACTTTGAAAGCCACTGACCCGACAAAACCCCGGGTCCCACTTAGAAGGTGAGGTCATGTCACAATACATCGCATGTGTGGGGGAAGGGGAGGGGGGGGGGCTGGTTTGCTGTGATCTCTGCAACGTTCCCTCAGGTGGCGTCACAGCGGAACGCCTGGATTCTTGTAATACCTCAGACACCTCTGGGACTCCAGGAACCAATCGGAAGCTCTAAACGGGCTCCCTTGCTCTGACAGGAGAAACACATTCTTTCCGGGAAAGAAGAGAGAAGGAGGAGAAGCAAAATAAATATGGAAATTACAGACCAGCAAGAGGCAACCTGATGGGGGGGGGGGGGGTTTTACTGTGACCCTACGGGATGACAAGGGATGTGTGATGATGACTGTTCTGTGGGCAGAGCGGTGACTTCAATACAAGAAATTGGACCCAGAGCATTCTCTCTCTCTCTCTCTCTCTCTCTCTCTCTCTCTCTCTCAGTTTAGTTCAGTTCAAGAAAAGCTTAATTGGCATGACAAGATAATTCCTCATATTGCCAAAGCAACAACAACAACATCAAAACAACAAAATGCATACAGTATATACGTTAGACATGCATAGAAATAATTAACATAGTATGGATACACATTTTACAAATACTGACAGTACGGTACCTTATTAACACGAATGCATGGTGGTTGATGTCAGGGAGAAGTCAGCCACAGTCTCTCTCTCTCTCTCTCTCTGTGAGTGTCTGTCTCCCTCCCTCTTTCAAGGCATATGTGTGGGCGTGCGTGTGTGTGTGTGTGTGTGTGTGTGTGTGTGTGTGTGTGTGTGTGTGAGAGAGCCGCTCACAGTGGGACATGGTGACAAGCCCTGGCTCCACATAACTCTTGAGCGGCGACGTCCATCGCTTCCAGCCACCGCCCTCTTCATCCTCTGCGGCGGTGCCAGGCCGTCTGCCACCCGGCTGGCCTGCGTCGCATTAGCCCCCAGCGTGAGCCTACCGTGCATCCACCCCCCTCCAGCACCCACCCACTGCCTGTATAGACGCACGATTGCCTAGTCCGTGGTCACCCACGCACCGTACAACCACACATCCCTCCTATTCTGTTTCCCCTCCTCCGCGCTGACTGGGGGTAAAGGGGGCTCTAGATTGGTGAGGTGGGGAATCAATAAAAAAAGGCAGGAGATCCCCAAAGGCTCCATGTTGTGTGTTTCATGGTCCAGGAAAGTGTCCGTTAAGTGAGTTCTCCGCTTGTTAAAAACTGATTTTACAAAGCCGTCTGCTGGAGGGGCATTCGGTGGCGCTACTGCCAAAATTATATTCCGTTTGGGGAGCGGGGGCAGAGTGCAAGGTCTGGTGGGAGACTTATGGAAATCATGGATAAAGAGAGAGGGAGAGAGAGAGAGAGAGACAGATAGAGAGACAGAGTGTGATTGAGAGAGAGATAGAGAGACAGAGAGTGTGTGAGAGAAAGAGAGAGACAGAGAGAGAGACAGAGGGAGTGTGTGTGAGAGAGAGTGAGATAATGAAAGAGGCAAAAGAGAGTAAAAGAACAGACATATATAGAAGCGTATCATCAATACCACCCTGCTTTACAGGCCCGGGAGAGTTTGGAGGTCTCTTCTGGGGTACTAAATGCCAAAACGCAAAGAGGGGAGACATCAAACAGGCTTGTGGACTCCGCTGTCTCTCTCAGGACCCCCCTTCCCCCCCCCCCCTTTGTCATGTGGCTTTCAGGAGAACCAAGCATCCAACCACAGTTGTTTCCATATTAAACCAAGTAGCTTTGGTGATCTGACCATTATTGTTTTTTCCACAATTGTTCTGCATGGATACTCTATAGTCAGGCATGCGACGGAGAATATACTTCCATTTATTTAGTAATTTACCTACAAATGAGCGTCAACGACAAAATAAGGAACAATAACAACACAAAGCAAGCAAGACATGCATAAATAATCAGTTGCCATGCTAAATCATATTCTATTATTTCCGCGAAAAACACACACGCAAGGCGTTCCCAGGCCAGTGTGGAGATATAATCTCTCCACCTAGTCCTGGGTCTTCCCCGTGGTCTACTCCCAGCTGGATGTGCCTCCCAAGGGAGGCACCCAGGGGGAATCCTTACAGATGCCCGTACCACCTCAACTGGCTCAAAGGACGCAATGGAGCAGCGGCTCTACTCCGAGTTCCTCTCGGATAGCTGAGCTTCTCACCCTATCTCTAAGGGAGATGCCAGCCACCCTCCTGAGAAAATCCATTTCAGCCGCTTGAACCCAGTGATCTCATTCTTTCGGTCATGACCCACCCTTCATGAGCATAGGTGAGGGTAGGAACAAAAAATTCCCAGTAGATCGAGAGCTTTGCTTTCCGGCTTAGCTCTCTTTCCATCACAACGGTGCGGTAAAGTGATTGTAATACCACTCCCGCTGCTCCGATTCTCCAGCTAATATTCCGCTCCATAGTCCCATCACTCGCGAACAAGACCCTGAGGTACTTGAACTCCTTCACTTGGGGTAAGGACTCATTCCCTACCCGGAGGTTGGGGTGGCCATTCATTTATTTACTTTTGTGGTCATATGAACTGACAGACCGTGTGGCAGAGCCCTTCTCAGGTCCGATTTTGTAGACCGCATCATATTTAGCCAACACCATTCATTTAATACGGTACACAAAATAAATGAACATAAGAAATGCCACTTTGTTTATCTTTTGCTCTCATAACGGCAGGGTTGTTTCTGATCAAGCCCTGACTTGCATTTACTAGGTTGTGTTCTATTATTCAGCTTTGATTATAATTTTCTGTTAACAAAACAAATATGAGAATTTTCTGGTTGCCGTGACTTTCTCGTTCGTTCCGCTCCTTAAACAGCCAACCATGCAGTTTTTGTGCATTGCAATGCATATCAACCAAGATTAGACATCGTCTAGCAGGGGAACAATAGGACTCATTCGCTATCCAGAGTAGGCACTCCATCGGTTTCCTGCTGAGAACCATGGCCTCAGATTTAGCGGTGCTAATCCTCATCCCAGCCGCTTCACACTCGGCTGCGAACCAATCCAGTGAGTGCTGCAGGTCTCAGACCGACGATGCCATCAGGACCACATCATCTGCAAAAATCAGCGATGAGATCCACAGGCCACCGAACCGCAACCCCTCCCCTGATATCCTGCCCATGAATACCACAAACAGGATTGGTGACAAAGCGCAGCCCTGGCGGAGACCAACATCCACATGAAACGAGTCCGACTTACTGCCGAGAATCCGTACACAGCTCTCGCTTTGGACACACAGGGATTTTCCTTTTAAGGGCAATCCACACACAAAAAACGACATGCAAAAACGCATGTGAGATGCCACTCTATAAATCTGCTTACCTGACCCAGCTCATTTTCTACACAGGGCCATAAACAATTAACCAGGTCTACACAGTAATTAGCTGTCTGCAGCTCCTCACTCGCAGTTCTCATTAGTGGCTTAAAGCTGCCAGAGGTTCATAATTACTGTGAATTGTATATGCTTGATTCATAATTATACAGTGTGTTGTAATTGCAGATCCATGCTTCCTCTGCAACCTGTTGTGACACATATTTCATTTTAGCACTATTGACGTGTCGCAGTTATCCATGTTGTTTTTGGGAGGATTTGATCTTTTTAGCAAATGTTTTTGTTTTTTTCGTGACCAGGGGCTAAAAGTTGTCATTGAGGGAATGAGTGCTTTGATCGGGACATCCGAGTCATGACATTAAGTGATCTCGCTTTCTTGTTAGCGTCAGTTGTGTGGTAGTGATGAAAACTGCGGATATTTAATATTATCAATGCAACAGTCCTCACTTCCTGGCTGCAGGTCTAGGCTGTGATTAGTGCCTTCACACTCCATAGACAAAGCATAGTAGTTGCCTGGAAATAATGCTGTTGTTTGAAGAGTAATGTGTAAAATCAGCATCAGCTGGCATTCATTTGTGAACTTATGAAGTCCAGATGGAGCTATATTTTACGCAGCGTGATTCAAATATCCATCAGTCTGCTTGCAATTAAACAGCTTAGTAAACGTTCAACATCCTGAGAAAAGTCAGTTCTTTCTGGGATCAGTGGGACAGAAAGCACAATGTGCTGTTAACACTGAAAAAAAACACCCTTGGTTTTTGACTGTAAATGATGTTAACGTGCGTCAAGCCCAGAGCTCAATGTGGACAACATGAGTGTGACTGCTTTTTTTGCTATCCCGTGTGAGACAAACGACGGAGCTGTTTAGAATGCTGAGTATGCGATCTCCTCTTTGCATACACAACAATGATGGCATACCACAGTACAAGCAGCATGCGTAGCACAGCCGGTCAGGTGGCCAGAGCCAGAGAGAAAAAAAGTAAGAACCTAAGCCCAGAAGAAGGGGACTATATGTAGCGAGAGGGAGTGAGAACAACAAGAATAGTGCCTGTCAGAATTTGCCCTCCAGCTACACAGCGCTGTAATTTCCGTCACATTAAGGTGCATTAGTGTTAATTTGTTGAAAGACAATGGACTGTTGCGTAGAAAGAATGAAAGCCTCATGTATTGTGAATGAGGCGTGGCCCACAAAGTGAAATTTGCCACACAATTTTGGCAAACCAATTGTGTCTTAATCACAGGAAAAACACACGAGCACACTTAAGCTTGCACACACGTTAAAAATAATTTCGGCTTGTCTTTAAGGCACAACGACAGGTTATGCGAAAGTCACATTTGGCTTTCGCAACCTATTAAGCTAAAGAGTTGTATAGTGCATCCTCTCAACACACCCTTGATCACAGCTGGTCAACAGTGTCACATTGCCTACTTTATTTGGGGCCTGTTTTCCATGTTGAATCAAATATCAGCATGGGCTTCAAAATGCATAAGTAAAAGATGAACTCCTATGTATACTTGATGAAGGCCCTTTACACCACATATGAAGTTACCTGCTTCACATCTTTGCTTTCCACCTTTTCACTTCCACTGGACTTATTCTGTCTAATATTCTCTTCACCAAAAAAACTTCTTGAAAAAAGTTTTATATTTCAAACAATGCGGTCAGATCTCTTTAATAATAATAATAATAATAATAATAATAATAATAATAATAATCTCTGATTTATCCTGCTATTTTCAGTAGAACAGGATGGCCAATCAAGTTAGAGCATCTTATAAAAGAGAGTGCAATGAAATGTTAAAAGGTAGAACAGTCTGTCCAAAATGAAAATGAAATGATACTGTATGGGGCCTTTCATGTTGCACAGTATTTGTCCTACAATATACGCATATTCTAAGTATCAAGTCAAGTGTCTGGTGTAGATACAGCCTGCATGTGTTGCAGGGACCTGTTGTGTCTCCCCCAATGAATACACACTATACGCCTTTCAAATGCTTTTCAAACAGAACATGAATTACAGAGAACAGATGACACAGCTCTCTCCTGTATCTCTTTCCTTGGCTGACCTGACAATGTGCAAGCACTCCTACCACCACACAGCACCAGAGAGAAAAAGGACACGGGGCATCTGAACAGTACATGCGGCTTCCCGCTGGTAGCACACGCTGGATAAGTATCAAGGGGTCGAAAGGGCAGCATGTGAATGCAAACTTTAAATGAGTATTGGTCTCTGTCATTAGGGTGTGCTACACCGCAGGGACTTCCTGGCTTAATAACCAGGATGGGCTTTGCATTACTTAGTGTCTCTACAGCAGGACAGACACAGCCCTTTAATACAGCCACCTCAATTACAACGCATCAGGAAGACTTGCTTGGAAAAACACATGAGCACTTTATGTGTCCTATTAAGTCCAAAAAAGTGTGTGTGTGTGTGTGTGTGTGGGTGCAAGTTCGCGTGCACGTGTGAGTGCATGTGTGTGGGTGTGTGTGCGTGTGCGCTAACAGAAGTTGCAGTTTTGTTATGATGTTGTCAGGCTATCCTTCAAAGAGAATTCAGAGGCCAGTATACAGAAAACAGCACAAACACATCTGTTAGATTACGGCCACCGATAATCACAACTACCGGCAAATTACAGCATTTTATCGTCGACCATTAACAAAATACGGAACTACTCAAACACCCCACGGCTGTCTTTTCTCTCTTCCTCTCTTCCTCTCTTCCTCTCTGCCTCTACCTCTCGCTCTATCTCTATCTCTCTTTCGTTTAAGGGACCGGTTGAACATATGTACCCCTTTATATCAGGGAATGCCTGTTGTAGTCATTGCCCATTGAAGGAAGCTATTTTGCCAAATGCCAAAGCCATTGAGTTGCTTCATATCCTGTCAGATAAGGAGCCACAAAGGGCTCTCTTTTTTCAGCTCCTAAACCATTCTTAGCGTCTCAACATCCTCCTCTCTTCTGACCCTTCCCCTCCTAGTCCTCTTGTTAGTCGATACAGAACGTTGTAATGTCAGGAAGGACACACATTCCTCAAGCTGTATTCACAGATCTCTGAGGAGAAGGGGGGCTAGCTTGTACGCAATGCACCGCACAGATCAGAGGGGGAGATGGGAAAGGGTAAAAGAGCAAGATGAGAGGAATGGCAAAGAAGGCTTCAATGGGAACAGAGGAGCTGAGTTAGGAAAGGCAGATAGTAAACAAAACAAAAAAGATTGCAGGTGAAAAACAAAGGGGAAAAAGCCAGACAAGGATAGAAAGGTTATATTGAAGTGGCAGTTTTTTCGGGTTGAGCCAAGGCAACAATTTTAGACCCGAAGCACAAATTGCCCGCAATGTAGTTCGGACATACGCAAGTCAGCAATTAGTTATGTTTTTCGAATGAGTCCGCAATTCGTATGTGAAAATTATAGTTTCAAGGAGCCGAATTTGGTAAAGAGCTGAATTGCATAACCCAGAGCTCCTGCCCAGAATCCAAGCCGTACATATTATCACTATGTGGTCACACTGCGGGAGTCGACAGTAGCAACATTTTTTAAGTACATTAATTTGATTGTAAATTACATGCAGAGCACAACAAAAAAGCCTCTGTATTTCCAAACATGCAGCGTCTTAAATCCTCCACTGTGGCGAGATTTGGACGTCTCCTGAGTTGAATGCTCAATAAAAAAGCAGGCTTGGTACTCAGCCCCAAACCATTAGACGGAAACTAAAGGAGTCGACATGGTGCACAGGCGTTAATTGCCCGACTGCCTGTAACTCTTTCTATAAATTCTTCTTTAATGCTGTTTTTGTAAACAAGGCTGTTTGGAAAGGATTGTAAACACCTGTGTTCTGGGAAATATGACCAGGACCACTTAGATGCCCCGAAATCTGTCTCTGGCTGATACGTTTCTATTGTAATACTGCTAGCATGCCAAAATACTTACTGATCTCTTTTTGTTATCTTACAGAAGGTTTTGTATCCCCTTTATCTTTAAAGCAAGTGCTCCTCTGTTTCAGTCCCGCCAGTAGTGAAACTGGTCTTTAAACCTCTTCCACGTGTTACAGTACTGTCTTCATTGACCCCACAGGACTCCTGTCCATTTGGAGCAAGTCGAAAACAGGTGAAATCTTTTGATTTTCGACATACGGTAGAAGAAGGGACACATCCTATTCGAAAGTCCTCACTGAGGCCATCAACATTTAAACCATTTTGGATTTGTGCAAACCTTTACTGATTCTGATTCTTGTTAATGTTTTTGAATATGTTTGTGCATTCGGCATTTGGCCCCAATGTCTATCTTTTTTTAAAATATTAACTTATTTTCAATTTGTCAACATGTGGTATTTCAATTGCGTTATCACTTGCTGACTGCACAGAAAATGCTTCTATATGTAGCGCTACCAAAAACAGTATTACATACGAAGCCTTCACAGATTGGCTCCTATCAAAATGACTGGGATGCCTGTGGCTTTGTGATTAAGCTGTTGCAAACCACACAGCCCAGGGAGAGTAAACCCAACATTTAAACCAAAACCCAGAGACAGGCAGCCTGGGCAACAACAGTGGCATATTAGTAATTACCCCAAGACAAAATGTCCTTCATTTGTGTGTAACCCACATTCAAGCAATTTGGTTTCTCAGCACATGGAATTAAGTCTGGGAGGCTTGAGGGGTTTGAGGGAGTATTATGCAGCCATTTGACAGTCTAGAATTGTCATGAAGAATTAAGATGACTCGCTGTAGTGGAACATACTTATATTATCAGCATGATTTTTATTCCAGTTTGAAAAAAAATTTCCACATATGTTTCTTTGTTTTTCTCTTTTGGACAAGCATAGAATAATAATTATTTGACCCTCAGCTCAGAGACCTCTGTACAATACACCTCGACTGCAGTGCATGGATTTTGAAAAAGGAAGCTGATTGGTTACGAAAATACAGAAGAAGATGCTTTAGGTGGTTGAAAAGTAATCTAATAAAGCAAAAGATTGCCTGAACAAACAGCAGATCCATGTCTAGTGTGGATCACAATGACCTGATATTTTCCTAGGACCAATCAAAACAGAGATTAAACATCTACACTAATAACGCATGCCAGCCAAGCTATCAAAAGCCAGTTCTGAGCAAGAATTTGGTTCAAATGTGTTTTCAGTTCCGCATAGGTATTACACACTGAGCAGGAAACTGGTCTATTTAATGGCAAAATGTCTTATTATAATAGGTATGACCAGAGCCATGACAGAGCTACGCCAACCCAGAGCCATGGAAAGAACAGAGTTACGCCAACGGAAGGTCAACATTTTCAAAGTTCACATGGATTATGGCGAGGCAAAACCTATGGCAAAATAGTTCCAGGAAGTGCTTGGTGGGCAATTTTAATA
>JAODTR010000007.1:1910510-1928350 GCA_025399935.1 Amblyopsis rosae | reverse complement strand
CCCCCCCCCCCCCCCCCCCCCCCCCCCCCCCCCCCCGCGCGTTCATGTGGTGCGTGTGTTTGTGTGAGAGGCAAACCAAATTGCAACATAACACTATTTTGGGGATGTGGACCTATTTATCTGCAGAATGCAGTTAATATTGCTATTCTGCATAAACATACGTGATGCCACGTTTGAATGCGTATAGGACTGTGTATTATGTAATGTTTAATGCTATAGCAAGGACAAGGACACCATCCATATTCTATATGTGCTACAGGTGCCCTACATGATGCGTATAGGAGTGTGTATTATGTAATGTTTAATGCTATAGCAAGGACTCCATCCATATAATGTGCTACAGGTGTTCTACATGATGCGTTACACATTGTTGCGCAACAAAACAGAGCTGGACAGAACCATATCATAACGCACGGGTCAAAGGGCTGACATTAAAATGCACTGGATGTACACCTACTGTGGGCTTTTTGGGTAGAAGGGTAAGGTGACATGGCTAAGATCCTGGATGTCGAAGGCGGTGGGTTCCGCCGAAATCGCCTGTCTCTTCGTCCTCTGCTGCTCGTGCAGCTCTGTCTGTTTGTGGACTTGTTGGGTCGCCGGTTTGATAACGGACCGGTATTTGTCCAGCTCGTTCTGGAGTTTCTGTATGAGCTCGTCTTTCTGGTCCAGCTCCAGTTCCAGCTCGTCAATAAGCGCGTCTCTTTGGCGCAGCTCCTCGATCTTCTCCTGGAGCGCGTACTGGAGGTCGCGCAAGGTCCCCATCTCCTCTGGCCAGCGACGGGAGACTAAACAATAACTTTATCAGAGGCTGTGCAGCCTACCTCTCGTCCTCTCTCCTCCGCCTTTGTGCCAGTACACTTTATGAGGCATGAACAGATTCAGATTATAACACCAGATATTTAGACGGGAACTCCTCGCTGATCATTTCGAAGGTGTGACGCGGTGACCGAAAGCGCAAAGTTTGCCGTCGCCTTTTTTCTCCCTCCAGTTCCTCCGTCGACGACTTTACAGCGGAGGCGCGTCCTCCCCCGTGCGTCAAGCTATAGCGACCAGAAGAGAGTGCGGGGCGAGAAGGGCGCCTACCGGAATCCGATGTACAATGCAGTCTGAATGCGCACGCAAGGAAAGTGTCACGGAATTCCGTGAGAAAACGCGTGAATAAATAGATTCCCCCAGAGATAGCCACAGCTCGAGGAACCGAGTCCAAACCAATAGGCTAACTCACCGGAAAGCACCGCATTGCATGGGCATTGGTCACATACAGTGGCCTACAGTAGATAGACACATGTCGAATTCATAATGGAAGATAATAGAAGTTGAATGAACCACAATTGGCTAAATGAGGAAAACACTATTTGTCGTCTATGCTGGTGTGTTGTATTAGTCTTTGGATGTTTCTGTGCGCCCCGGGAAAATATCTGTAGGTCATCTGTAGATCCTTTTTTAATTACATTTGTTTTAAATGTCATAATTGTTTAACAAATAGTGTCATGCCTTAACACGTAGTGTATCAATAGCACCTTCTTGTTCAGCCAGGTTCTTGCTGACCAGCATCACAAAAAAGTATGCCCCGCCCCCCATCCATACAAAGAAAAGTAAATGTAATATACCAGAAACTGAAAGTGGAACATACAAAGATGAATAGAAACATTTACTCTCACTGGTTTGACACATTTCTAAACAGTCCTGATATATAAGCCAGTGTGTACATGCTGTTGTACAAATAATGACCATTGACCAACCAGGGATGGCCTTCCCGTCAAAATGTATCTTTGGTTGTGAAAACAATGATTCACGGGTAAATAGTAATAAGAAGAGAGGATTGCACATTTGACTATTGACATAACTGTCTATGTCTAAATAATATGTGTCATGATCGCAAATAATTTTTCTAAAAAATAAATAAAGTTTTGCTCTGTGCGACCTTGATGACTGAAAAAAGATCAAAGCTGCCCTCTTGTGGTTGAATACGATAGTACAAGGTGTAGTAGACCATCAATAGAGTACATGTATTGTACTCTATTGACACAGCTGCATATAAACATTTTGATTCTTTTTAGCAAGCATTGACACTAGAATTGATTAATTGTCAATAGCATTGATTCATTGTCAATGCCTTGCTAATTTGAACACTTAAATCAAACAGATTCGTTATTATTACCGCTGTTAATGCTATAATCTAATCAAAAAGGGTCCATATTAGATTTGAAAAGTTATCCATCTAGAAACCCTTGCAAGTGACCCCTCACACGAGGAGAGCCTTGGCTCCTTCCCTCGAGTGTTTACATCCTGTGAACGGCCTCTCTTCCCGAAGCCCTCCCACTGTCCTTCAAAGCACCTCTGCGCCGGAGCCACAGGCCTTGAATTTCACCTCTCTCGCCATCCAGCTCAGCCCTTTCCTATGCAGATCAATAGAAAGAGGATCCGTTGCGCCATGCTGCGGTAATCTGATGAGCAGCGAGGGCTGTCGGCTGGTGCCACATTTTGACACTAATGGGGGTCACACTGTCTCCGAACCCCCCCCAGTGGCCCAGTGGGCACATCACAGGTGGGTACCCTCCTCCACACACACATTAGATCAGTGCCCAGACGAGTCTCCATCAGTTCTAATCAACTCCATTCTGTCTGTGACCTTGAGCAATATGCTACTCAAAGTATTTTGTCATCTCATCAGAGTTCAATTTAACAATGTTTTTTTCTTTTTTTTTCTGCTTTTCACTGCCACCACATGTGTTACCGAGACATGTATCCTGTCTGTATCTATACAGGGAAGCACTTTGTTTAGTTTGACATGCACTTTATGAGAGTTCCTATTTCAAGTCAAGTGTCCAGTGGAGCTTCGAACACCGCACACTTCCTATAATCAAAATAAAAACCTATGTCTGCTCATATGATGCTCATATGGTGGCTTTCACAGATAATGCAAAGTAAGCAAACGTGCTATGATAACAATGTGTTATTCTGGCTTGTCAGTATAGCAAACGGGATGTAGCTTATTCAAATGTGTGGTTGATAGTTGTCAGTGACTGCTTAATTCATGAAATGTCCCATTGAGGACTTGGTCTTTTTTGCTCCACTCTGTGCTAGCCTGCAAAGCTATTTCTGAAAGGCTAACTATTTAATTAATCAAAGGAATCTAGCAGCACATCATAACAAAATGTAATTAGTTTTACTGCTAACATATTTAAATGAGATATAAATGTGATATAAAACTATCATGTCTATTTTGGCTTTGATGTAAAGGGTTAACATATTACTGTAAGATGGGGGTGGGCACAGGAAGTGGGCGAGCCAAACACACCGGTCAATGATAAACTTTCTAAACAATCATTATAGGTTAAAAACGTATAGCTGTTTAGGCGCCTCATATAGTCTATTGACTATATACTATATTAAACGCGTAGAATTAGGATAGCTATGGTCTCAGTCTAAACGTGGGCACCCAAAGGTGATGAAGGAAGCATATGTTCAAACAAATGGAGTATAATGGAGTATTAAATATCCGCAGACATGCACTTCGGGCGCTGAGCGTCCAGCTACTAAAAGCCAATAATGCATCGTACTTCCTCCCCTCCGTGTCCTGTGGGAATGTGATGATGGATCGGATCAATCATGAGCTCTTTCTGAAGCTCGCCTCGGAGCTGCGTCATCGGCACCAACCAAGAATGAAAGAGCTCGTCCATTCATGGCATCTCCACAGTGCAAAAAAATATACCCGGAATAAGGTTTTCTTGGGGGTGGGGCACTTACCTCTGACAGGGTTGTGTTTGAAAGTGTAAGATATATCAATTAAGATTATGATTATTCATTTTAATACAAACGTGTGATGTTATAGAGATAATTGCGTAACTATGATATATGTAGTTAGACGTATCCATAAATACTATTAACCTTCTTACCAGTCGGACTTGGCATATTTCCTGAATGATTGTCTTGACACATCTTGGTGCGTTTGAGGCTCCGCCGAAATGCCCTGCGCCCTGCGGGTTCTCGGTCCAATAAGTTGGGCGCTGGGCAAAACGGACTGACATTTGTGCAATTTTCTCTTCAGCTCTTGAATTTCGTCTTCCCTGTCCGCCAGCCGCCTTTCCAAGTCCCGTATTCTCTCCTCCTTCAACAATAGGATCTTAGCAAAGTCCTCCTCCAGATCACTCATGATGAAATAAGCGTTAAACTTTGCAGCGTGATCCCACCGTGAAAGACAGAACTCCAATAGTTGAACAGGTTGGCTTAAAATCCCAAAGTAGCTACGCGTAGTGCTGGTGATGCTCCGATTCACCGACTCACCGACTCTCCGAATCGTCTTACTGTAGGCTACTTGTTTTTTTCTGAACGCCTTGAAAGAAAGAAAACGTTTCTTAAAACAGGGAAGCGGGCGATTGATGGACCGGCGCAACGCTACAGTCCACCAAGCCTCCAGGGAACTAGTGATGATCCTTCATTGAGAAACCAATTACAGGAGCTCTTCCTCTCTACGGACACTGGCCGTCATACTGTATAACCTACTATAGGCCTACTGGGCAGTCTCCAAAAGCCCCGAAGAATAACCGAAATTACACGCTAGTTCACCGCCCACCAGTGCAACATAAAGGCATTTGTTGAGCTACCGACTATTTTTACCATCTCCGGAATTACTGGACATCCAGCTATAAAGAAAGCAAAGAAAGCGCGTTCACAATGTTAAACATGAGCGATACATTGTACTGGCACAAGATAAGTCGTTTGGGGATACCCGATCCCGTCTGCCCGACTTGAGGGAATTGCCCTGTAGCTACAAACCCACTTTACGCATGACGCGCCGGTGTACAGCCACATTCTTTAAAGCCTATGGGGGCGAAGTGTATTTGTAACTTTATAAGTAATCTACCAAAATAATAACCAGTATCACTGGGTTGGTTGACATACGAAGATAATATGTAATATACAGATAAAAAATGATTATGGTTACAGTCGATACATTTGCTTTTTAGGGTTTCACATCGATTATATATATATATAGGGTGATGAAACCGTCAACTTGTAAATGGTTATATATATATTAACGTGGTCCTTGGACTGTATACTGACACCTACTGGTCTGTACAGCTGTGACATTTGATCAGTTTATCATATTATCAGTAAACATGGTGGGGAGCCTACACATCTAAAATAGTTAATTCCATGAAACACATGGTTTTAAATTATTTTTTGAGAATATAATCATTATTTGGCCTATAAAACATTAGTGCTATTTGACACTATGACACTATGTACAGTATATCTGCTGTATATCACTTTCCAACAGACTAATCATTTTAGTAAATAATATTCAGAGTTAAAAATAGAGTGGTAATTTAAAGTATCTTACCCCATACTTCATCTCCCCTTCTAATTACAGATACATGTTTTACTTTCAGAGGAAATCTTTCAAGTGGAAGAGTGGAAAGATCCGAGTTCAAACCTTACTTGCCAATACATCGTACAAAACAATCAACCTTGAGATCTTACATTTATTTCTCAATATGAAAATGTCCTGTTGCGTCTCACCACTTTGTTTGTGTTCCCTTTACAGAGCCACTGGGCTGTGTAGAAACATGCAGAGAACGAGCAACTATAGTGGACCTTAAGTATGTTTGTTAAATTTGACCAAAAGTGAAGCTTACAGTTATCTTACAATCGATTACTTACTGGCATTGTGTTAGAGTCTTTGACATTTTTGCCATAGATCATTTGGATTTGATATTGTTTCACTAAACCTGGTATTTGTTGTTGCTTTGTTTGTGAATTTTGTTTCACAGAACAATGTTTGAAAATTGAAATCCACTGATTTATATTATACATTTTATCTTATTCAATGTTACAACAACAATTGCTACTACTGTAAAAATAACATTGCATGTCTGTCAAATGTCTGCAGTAATGTATATGCACCTGTGCACAAATACAGTTGGTTAGAGGTTGACAACCACTTTACATACTGTAAGCCAGTGGTTGGGTAAGCGGCAAGCTTCATTTTACTTAATAGCAGAGGATTTTCCTGTTTACATTAGAATAATACTGCACTACTAATCTGCGTTTGAATGCTCTTGGTTTGTTTATCTAAAATAAAATAAACTAAGAAATATTTGACTAAGATGAACTGGACTGAACTGATATATGCAATTTGTAAAGCAGTAGGACCTCATCTGAATATGCATTATTCATTTGTGTTGCTGAATCTGGACGATTTGACAGTGAGCTTCTCTGCCCTGTAACACGGGCTCTGTTTGTTGTGTTCCTCCAGCGTCTGGGCAGAGCAAACCATTGCCCTCCCATTTGCCGGTGGGACAGATCATCTTACGGAAGAGCAGGGGGCCGACATTAGTCACAGTTTTCCTGTACACACACACACACACTCTGATACACTGGTTCAAATCCTGTATTGCAGACTAACCCACTAACCACAGACACCCACGGCAGTAATAGTAGTCAATATGGCTGTGCTCTCCCTGGTGTCTCCAGCTCCCTGGAGCCCCTAATGCCCTTTCACAGTGCTCTGGTGCATGTCCCATGTGAGACCCCACCAGATGTCCTCTATAGCCCGGAGCAGCCATATTCCTAGGAGAGATAGAGACAGACCTTGGAGGAAGTGCTGCTAGAACCGGTCTGGAGGGAGTGAGGTACTTAACCCTGCCACATCTGTCACACACAAACCTATTGGTTCTCCCAACGCACGTGCTGTATGAACACGCGTTAGCATCTGTAGGCTACGTCGCCGCCGCTGCGCTGACCGGCGTATCGCATCATAGCGTGATGTGATAAGCTCCGGATCCCTCGCATGTGAGAATCAGAGGAAATTGACTTAGCAGACACTGTAATGATACTTCCTTCCAGTCTTCCTGTATTAGCACTGCCCAAAATGGAGGGAGGTGAGGATGACGCCCATGATGCCATCCTGGTGTTGGTAACCCCACAGAGGTAACCTGAGAGAATAGTGAAAACTATACTGTAGGTCTATATGCTATATACAGTATCTACTGCAGCACGATATAGTCAGTCAGTTTGTCGGGGAATGCGGGGGGGTATTGTGGGAAACAATACAGCATGCGCGAGCTATAATTACATTGAATGAGGCGCAGGTGTACAGTCAGACGGCTAGCATTGTGTGAAACATCAGGCATGTTTCTCGCTAAACATTACTGGGCAAATAAAACACTGAAGTAACATTTGGGCAGTAGTAGTATCTACTGTATGTGCTACATTGTTTCAGTAATGGTAAATAAGTGGTATGGCTTACTATAGAATGGCAAATACATGTTTGTACACCAAAATCATGGTATTTTAATAATGTCTTTAATGTGGGCATACATGTGAGCTTGGGGGAGGGGGCATTGCTGGCCAAAGGACCCCCTGATGCCAGACCTGGTCTACTGGATAGTGAATGTGAAATAGATGCTGGGTGCACTATTACAGAATGAGGGGAAAGTGTCTGTGCAGTGAGCGGTAGGTCAAGGGTCACCAGCCGGAAAGTCATGTTTCCCATCATTTTCCAGGTGTGCCAGACGAACGATTGTGTTAATGGCGTTCATCACACAAACACTGGCCTGGAGTTTCTTAAATTACAGCTACAAATGACTGTTTGCTGGGAAAAAGGAGAGTATTCTCTCTTTCTAAAAATTGATGTTCTTTCTTTCTTTCTTTCTTACATTTAAGTGACAGTGGTATCTGTCTGAAAGGAAAACAAATGTACTGTCATAGCTGCCACTTTTCCACATATATTATTGATGTGTTGCAGTCATTTTTCAGACAGTGTCAAGTCAACTCGGGGGCTAAGTAGAGAAGACAGACAGCAACAGGAAAATACATTTGAACAGAGCGGAACATTGTGTCTGTACCCTGTGTCACTGTTCAGTTCACCTATTGTCTTAATTCATTTGAGATATTGAGGCTGTAATCTCTATTAATTTTGCCTCTCTGAATGTACCATGATGAGATTTAGGATGGGGGTAATAACACTACACTATACGCCCACTGGCTGGTGTTGACCAGACAATGAACACTGCACAGGAATAGACACCAAATGACAGATGTGTCTCTTTGATGTGCCGTCCAGCAGGAGTGAAACTGAAGCTGCCACTCAATGTCAATCAAAACAAGTCTATCTATTTGCTGCTAACATGTGGTGGTACAGTATAGCAGGCAGTTTCTGTTAGGTTAATTCTGGCAACATAAATGTGTCATTTATTTGTGATATTATAACATCAACCGGATAATCATTGAATTGCAGTTTGTTCTGATTACAGAATCGTCGTCAAATAATCGTTTCAGATAGATTTTCTGCACTGGACCAAGCTCTGCGTGTATTGTGTATCTGAGGAGAGACATGTCAGGGATAGGCTGTGGGTCTCATCTGCCTGGCTAAAGACAACAAATAACCACCTGTCCTCCGCACCTTGGGACAACATGGCGGATGTGTAGCTCTGTGTGAAAAAGCTGTGGGAAGGGTGAGCACATACTGCACTGTACTGTGCGTGTTTATGCATGTGTTTGTGTGTACATAGGCGTAGATTTAGTTTGAACATGGGGGGGGGGGGGGGTCCTTTCCCTAAAAATATTGAGAATAAAAAATGTTTTTTTTGTTTTTTGTTTTTTGTTTTTTTATATAAAATCTTCCGCATTCTGGTGACATCTTTTGGAACAATTGGTGCCTTCTTTGCATCAATGTGGGGTGAATATGTTTATTTAAGGGAAAACATTAAACCTATTCTAGGATCCGGCTACACTGTGAAGGGATTTAATACGCATAAGCTATGGGCTACTACTTCGATGCCTTTGTTTTTATTATTATGTTTTTATTGGGGGTGGGCAAATAGACTTGTTCTAAACATTGAGGTGGACACATCCCCTGCATCCCCCCTGAAATCTACGCCTATGTGTGTGTATATGCTTCAGGTGGGTGTTTTTGGATGTAGAGGCATTACCTGCTTACCTCATACAAGGCAACACATGTCAGAAGGAATAGTTCCCCTTGCGTAATAAGCGGAAAGCACACCTGAGTGATGAGTCATATGGACCGAGCTCAGGGGCTCCCATTGACAAAGCTGTTATCGGGCTGTTTGAAAGGAATGTGTTTAATGGGGGCTCTTGTCTATGAGAGCGCGTCCTTGGGTTTTAAGCCATGCCACATGCTGGCTGCTATATACTGCCTTGAGACCACATGCTACTTATTCTTCAAGCAGGGCTTTCTATAGAAAGACACCAGACTAATTTTGAATCTAGATGTCTTCCTTGTTGATGAGCGTAAAGAAATGTTTTTATTGTTGAAAGGAATATTCACTTTGATGTGTGTGGGGACTTCCCCTTGTGGTTACAACTGGTATTACAAAAACATACAGAGGCCATAGGCACATACTGTTAATCTGCCCCTCCCCTGTAGAGCCACATACTCTGTCATGCATAGTTTCATTTCAAACATAAACAGTGAGCAGGGTATAAATACAGGGTTACACATATAATAAGCACTTGTACGTTAATACACTATTTGTAAAATTCACAAAATATCTCTGTGCAACCTGCTATCTTACCATTCTCTGTGCATGCTGATCAAACAATCCAGTATTTTACACAGCCCTGGTTTCATAAGTAGGAACACAAACAAAGTGGTGCAGACCACACTCAACAACAATTTCCTTGCCTCCGCAATGCCTTTCCAATGTGTCTGAGGGAGTATCCAAGAGGGGTTTTTCTTTTGATCTATATTTCAAATATCAAGCATCTTTCTCCAGAATAACATACTATGCATTTAATGGGGGCATAATAATGCAATTTGGGAGTGCACAGTGTATATTTACGTCACGTAGGAATGGCAATAGCAGGATGAGAAGGGGATCTCCTCGTTTACCGCTATTGCGCCGGTGAATTCCTTCTGCTGGATGACATAGTACAAAGCTTTGAACACCACAGATCTATGATGACAACGCTAAATGTGTGTATCTCTCTGGCATGCTTGTCCAAATGGAGAAAATAATGTAATGTCATCGCGGAGTTTGGTCCAAGCATCTGGGGCCCACTCTGACAATCCAGCCACAGCATACTCATAAAAGTCAGCCGAGCTAAAGATAGACGCGGGCAGTTAAAAGGACAGCTATAAATCATTGAGAGAAGCGCTGGCCCCTAACGGTAAAGGGCCTTCTGACGGGGGAAGGGGGGCTAGATTTCTGCTGTGTCTCTGATCCTTCACCGCTCAAAGAAATAAATCTATGCACTTATTGTGCTGATGAATGTCAGTGGGTTAAAGACATCACTTTGTTGTGTGCAGAAAACTGGTAAATACTTAACTTTTTTGAACTATTGCCACAACCCAATATACTGTACACACACACACACACACACACACACACTTTCCAATGGGGCCAGACTGCCTTGTGTCCCAAAAGTTATCCACATTCTCATTCAACAAACCTGTACCCTGTCAACAACTCATAGATACTGTATAGCTGTGTACGGTGAACTATTCCCCCACCCACTGGGAACGCATTTGCCATTAGCCCAACTGGACATTTCTGTAACAAAAGTGTATGCCACTTCAAAGAGGACAATTTTCTTCTGTTAAGAAAGTTAACATTGTCACAGTACCACACTAATCTGAGAGGCAAAATAGAACAAAATGGAGGCAGAGAGTTATTGAAGAAGTACTGTATGTGATTTGGAAATCAATGAACGTGGGTAAAAGAAGATATAATTACTAATTAGAGATGCCTAGAAAGATTTCAAAGGAAAAAAGACTACATGCTGAACCTCTATAAGCGAAATAGGACAACGAAAAGGGACTAACGGTTCTTTGATAGAGCTTAGAAGTTGAAGCTACAGTAGAAGCTAACCCACAGTGAGTGATATCTCCTATACTATAGACATCCTATAGACAGTAGCGCATAGCGCTCTTGGCTCGTGGAAAGCAGAGACCGTCTCAGCTGTCACTTCCTAACCTGCCTTTTGACAGCCGGGAGCAACACCACCACATGCCAATTGACCTTTCCCAAGCCCCGCCCCTTTTTGCATGTCCTCCAATAACAGTTGAGCATTTTTTTTATCTGACGGAACCTTCCATCAACTGTCTGTTTTGCTGTAATACCTTTCTATTGTGTTTTGTCCTACCTAGTTACAGTAACTAGGTAGGACAAGTGAAAGGGGCGGGGCTTGGGAAAGGTAAATTACCCTGCAACATGTTAACCTACAGAAAACAATATAAGCTTCCTTTTTTATTGATAATGGGATGTTTTTTTCATGATGATTTCATGATGAATGACCCATTCTCATATTGGAAACTTATTGAACGCAATTAACTCAAATAATACAATTACTTGAATATGCTGATCTTCTTTGATATCTGATATAAGAAAGTGTCGTTTAGTGAGAAGGTTAATGAGAAGTTTAATCCACAAACAGAAGAATGATTTGGAAAGATATGGATCATTTGCGGTAATGCCCTCTTCATTTCCAACTGGCATCACAGCCCAAATACCAAGCTCACCCAGAATAACCGGACAAGGCCTCTAGTGCTCACTATGGCATTAGGCAATATGCACAAGCTGAGTGGCCATTATTCATTCTGTGTATATATCACCTCTGATATATATATATAATATCAGAGGTGTGTGAGCAATCTAATGCATCTGAAAATAATTTTATAGAAGACGTGTAAAATATACAATCATATTTAAGAGTTGATAGGATAGGATGACTCTTGCATTATGTGTTACAGTACGTTACAGCTAACGCCCTCATTTCAATTTGGCCAGGTAAGAGGCTGGCTGGTGATGTGATTGCTGTGCAACTCTGGCCAAGCTTGACAGCCCGCTCTGGATATTACACTTCAGTAATTCTGCCTCATTGACCACATCAACATCGCTGGTTGCATGTAAATGTGAAGCAAGCTTGGCTACTGGGGCCCTGCATGTCCCCTTCCAAACATTGTTGCTCTGAATTTCAACATTGGCAACCATCAGGAGTTAATGTTAACCACAGCATCGGCAGCAATCAGGAGGTGTCAATATAATAGACAATGTCAAACAAAACCAGCAGCTACAAGGCCATTGCATGTATCTTTTATAATATTTACCTAAGCAAAGGATGATGTTATAGTGGACAATTCTATTGAGCTTTCTATGTGGACTAAATGTTTACTAAAAATCTGTTAACACCAATAAAGAATGACTGCAGGAAACTTGGTAGTATGGTATTGCATAATAATACTGGGCTGGGCCTTGATTTGATGGTTCAAAGCATATGTGGACAGGCTGGTAGAGAGAGGGTCAGAGTGAGATACGTTTTAGGTCACATTCTGTATGAGCTGCAGTATTTCAAACATCACTGCTTAGGGATGAATTCCCAAATGAGCCTGCTATTAGATAACAGGCGTCCATACCATAATTCCAAACTGCCACATGCATATTAAAACAGCCACCTGAGGTGTGAGCCGAGCAGTGCCGTGCTCATTATCTAAATCACAGCGTGTGAAAGGCATCAATCTGTCATTTGCTTATCCTCAAGTGTCAGTTAGGTGCCCTATTTCCATCACCCCTCGCCAAAAATAAACTCCCTTTAAATGCCAAAGATAAAAAGGGCTTTTGTTAAAGACGATGCATTGAAGCCGGTCTTCTCGGTCGGCACTGAGTCCACTTGTGTTCTGCCCACCGCTATGGTACTGTGGGGGGGGACCTCTGACACACTGGTCACACAGTGCCTTTCTGCAATGGCTTGAGCATGGTTCCAAATGACACTGCCACACACATGAGCTAACCTGCTGAATCAAATCCCTTTGTACTTTATTGTATGACAGCTAGTTAGTAAGTCATCTTCAGTATATGGACTGGAATCACTATGTTATTTAAACTGTAAACTGCGGTTATTTTATATTGAGCACGGCCCGGCATATAGAGTGCTGAATGACGAGCAATCTTTAAACCAACTACAGTGGGAATAGACATGTTGAGGTGGGTCTTTAACCTGGGTCTTTCACCTGGCTCTATTCAAAATTCTTGACGCAGTCCATCACTTGTATAATGTGTTGGCTTTAACCTCTGCCTTGTTGCTGAATGCTAACAGCGAGGATTACAGTCTGTATGGTGCCAATGCTATCATACCATGACCACAAGTGTCATTATTATAGCTCATTGGGAGACAGAGTGCTTGAAGAAATGCAAGATAAATTCATGGCTACCTGCAACTATCCGCTCTCTTATATCTCTCCTGACTTCACAGCATGTCTCATGTAGTCAGGCGTTAAAAGGAATATAATGCGTCATGAAGTCTGAGATCACCTTCATTTAGTCTCTTGCAGTTTTCCATTTAGCTCTGCTGTCCTGCCGGCATATCAACTAAAATGTAGCGGCACTTTCACCCACATTATCTTTCTTTCTTTACGTTTCTTTCTTTGTCCTACACCTTATTTAAGAGGGCTGCCATTATACCCGGGTTATACAGTGTAGGAGCGTGACTTGATTAAGTATGTACATATATGAGATAGTAAATGTTAATGGAATATTTAGGGCAAGCGTGCTCATAATCGGTTTTGCCTCTCCCAGAGTGGCTGTGATTTATAAATCCTTCTTTCCCATAACACCCACTTTAGAAGCCATCCATTAATAGGGGGGGAAAAATCAATTTGCACTCCAAGAACTTGGTCTTTGCAGACTAAGTATGGTATCATGGCTTAATAACACACAAGAGCTCAGAATAGAGTTCACTTGAAAACTCATAAATCTGAATGTCGTTTTCTTTGGCTGCTGCAAACTGTATCCTCAAAAGGGAGGTCAAACAAAACTGAACACGGTGAAATAGTTACTTCTAAACAGCCATTGGTTTGGATATAATTAACACATTTAACACATCATATAATTAATGCAATTAACTTAAAATATCTGTATGCATGAAAATATATATAATAAACAACTTGTGTGATCTATTGAACACAGATAATTTGCAAATGTAAATGCTATGTGTAGGCCTGACAAGATGCAGAACTTGTGTTTGAAGCATTTCAATACCCCCTGAGACTATTACTAATTGCATTGTTTATAAAGTCAGTGAAAAACTAGTCAGTCTATCGAGGGGTGTGAACCAGAAATTGACATTTCTCCAACTTTACAGGAGGGCAAAAACTAAATGTTTAAATTCAAATGTGCCTTATTGGTGCCAACGATTCATCCATTTCAAATAAATGCATGGGCCCATCTGATGACAATATTATGAACAAAGCATTACAAGAAATATGTGATAAAATTAAAATATTACAAAAATAAAAATCCTTACCACATGCTTCCCAAATATACATTTCTCAATGCCAAAAGTAAGTAAGTGCAGTTACACCCTTTTGACACTAACTGGCTTATAGCATGTTCAGTGTTTAAGTCTTTTGGTTTTGGCAGTAGAAAGAGCTCACCAAGAGCTTTTATTTGATATCCATTTCACCCAAAATGTCACTTCCACCCTTCTGGTTCTCACCCATCGCTATGATGTGTGCTCAAACACCCATAACACGTTTTCTAATAAAATACACCGTAGACTGTGACTGTTAAAACATGTTTTTAAATCATAGTATATTATCAACAATTAATAGACTAAAAACATTTAATGGTTTCCCCCAGCATGTAACTAGTCCACTGACTGGGGGACTGTGGCATCTTCATTGGAAACCATTGCCTTACAAAAGGTCATAGATTGTATTTCTCATAACATACAATAAGATAAACAGGAGAACTGTGCAATGTCCCATTCTCTATTGCTGTCATCTGCCAAGTGTGACTGTGCACTGTAGCTTATAGGAGCTGGTCTTGGCTGGCCACCACTGTCTCTCCAGCATGCCAGAAAAAATATTGATGTCAAGCACTTCAAATAAATGCATATGGGTGCTTATTTTGTCAAAAAGAATGATGACCCCCCCCAGTCTTCTACCAGGCCTTAATGCAGACCATTGATGTTTGACATTAGACATGTATTATTTGCTATCCACCTGCTTTTATGAGGGCTTAGCAGAGATAATTGGAAATGCTATACAGCAAATACAATATGAAAGCTATTATTTCAGCACAATGTAGATATATATACTGTACAGTATTATATCAGAGGTCATATCAAAAGGTTAAGGTTACATAACTGATCTGCGGCATTTGGGAGCATTTACAGTAAAAAAAACAAGATAAAATTCTGTTATGTTTGTAGAAAAGTAATACAAGTATTCCACTGTAACCTTGCACATGTACAGAGATTGCGTTTTGTGAGTGTATGTGATCATATCTGTACAATCTCTTAATAATGTATTACATTTTTATATTTACATGTTTGATAGAGAGACATAAGTAAAATGAATGACGCAATACTTTGACATTAAGCTGCATGAGCTGCAGCGCATGTATTCATATAAATGTCAGCAAATGCAGTGAAGTAATCATTATTATGACACTATGTCCCTCTGCTGGCATTTAACTGAACCTGCAATGATCAGAGCAGGCCAGTGAACCGTCATAAGACCCTGATGTATCAAAGCAAATACACAACAGTAACATTATTAGTAAAACCTTTTATTCAGCGGTCTTATAGTTAAGAGTCTGACTGTATGTAATGATCATAGCTTACAAATATCTTGTATATACACAGAAAGAGACAACCCGGATCGCATATTCAAAGAAAAAGATACCGTCATTAATTGAAGAAAAATACAAATTCATTGGCAACTACAGCCAAACTAGTAGACATATGTCAAATACATTAGTATTACTGTATAATCAATACCTGATCCAGGCCCTCATTTAGTCTTTGGAAAACATGACATCCCTAGCTGACAAATGTGTTGTGCTCAAGACGACATGATTTCAGAAAAAATCATACTGCTTCCTATTAGATCCTAATGTTCTGGCAATGATAAATAAATATATATTTCAAGTCAGTCATGACATTTAGAATCTCAATAAAAACCACGCAACATATTACCATTCAAATAAATGAAATGCATTTGAATTTGGATGTGCAATTATTGTACTAGGTTAATTGTTTCTTTGAAATGATTTGTACTCGAAATTGACTTACCTATTCAATTTTGAAAATGATTTAGCAACAATATACTTAGGACATGTGAAATGTAAATTTGATGGAGACAGCTCAATTAGATAATACTTTTTTTAGGAAAAAAAACATCTTATGAAAAGTAAACAAAAAATAAATGTTTTAAACATCATGCAAGTGTGCTTAGAAGTTTGAACATGAACAAAAACACTTTCACATTTAGGAAATTGACTGCATTTTTTCCATATGCGTACATTCGTCTGAACACACCACTAAGTCTGTGCATTATGCTTCTGCCTTAGCTTACTGGCTCCAATCTACAACTTTGGCCAAAAACTAGCAAATGGTCAGGCTCATTTTTGGCATTGCAACTCCAGATGGAGGCAATGGAGAAAATGCAGTGAGTCTTTAAACCACAGTAAAAAAACAGGGTTGATCATGAGAAATATGGTCACCACACGTGCTCAGAAACTTGACATGACATTTCTGATTTCATAAGAGCAACGTTTGGAGCCTCAGCCATGTTAATGCAAGGGTAGAAGATATATATTTCACTCTATACAGAAGAGGAAAAAGAGCTAAATGTATCACCACTCTACTTCCTTAGCTACTTGGCCAGTAGTTATAAAGTATCTTAACAATCTACTGTATTTGGAAAACAAGTTGCAGCAGGAATGCACAAGGCGAGGCCAAGATAACGAACACTGTTTTACATTTTTTAAGACGGTCCAACCAACACAAATGTTTTACATTTTAAAACACCAGACAAGGTGCTGTGTACGCATCAATGAGGATCACATAGCAGTAAACACAAGATGGGGACACGGTTGGGTGAACAACAATGGCAGAAACCATTTAAAAAATTGCAATATTCAATTTTCCATGTGGTAATGAAATTGAAACTCAAATCATAATGCATTATTAAATAAATTAGACATTTCCATCACTGCGCTTACATTTTGGGAAGACCAATCTTCAAGTAAGGCTGACATAATGAATTGCACATTCATGCAAACAAGATCCTTAATATTGTTAGGTACAGAATATAATTCCATCGTGTTGACAGACCCAAGCAAAGGGACAAAAAATAAAATTTGACTTTTGTACAATCTAGCAACGGAAGGCACTGGAATAATGCTGTGTACCACATCAGATTAGAAATTATTAATTTGCTCCCACATCTCCATCTTGAAAAAGGTAAAAATCTAAAATTTCTCTTTTGGACATCATCTGTTTTGAAAAATAGTTACTGGAAAATATTTATAATGCACCTTTTACTTATTTTATTAATGATAGTTTACAAAAAGTAATTTGCTATAAAAAGGGATGTACATAACTTTTATGGCATCTGGGTTATCAACTAAATATTTCATTGACACTATGTGCACTAAATGAATAGAGATATGGAGACACTGCTTTAACATGTTTGACTTTTCCTCAGACAAAACTTTCAAGATTATTATAGCTTTCAAATTATGTTTTGAAATGCTTTATCTGCCTCAGAGAGGAAATTGCAGTATTAAAGAAAAACTAGGGTTGCAAGCAACACTGGACGGGCCCTCGCGCCGTGACGCACGTCGGGCGTGGCGCGGACTTGGATATGAATCATTATGCGTGTTGTGTGAGACGATTCTGTAGAAAATGTGGGCAACCTGCTAGGAGCTGGAAATTAAAGCATAAAACGTGTATATTTCTGTTGCCAGTAGGTGGCGCTATGACTTTGAGTGAATGTTGACACATCAATGCGTTCAGGGTGGGGCTCTTATGAATTGATAAAAATTTGGTACAGATTTGAGCATTTATGGAGAAGTTACAACAATTGT
>JAODTR010000007.1:1891988-1910410 GCA_025399935.1 Amblyopsis rosae | reverse complement strand
CTCTGGTTTCATTCATTGCTTAGATCGCAATCAACTGAAAGGTGCATAGGCTCCACCTACTGTACCGGAGTGGGAGCCGGTGTTGAACTTGGCCTAGTCATCACTGTATGTAATTTATTTTTAGCTACCCACACCCCGGTGGGTAGAGCTTTGCGGCCCGGCACCGGTCCGGGGCCCGGTCGTTGGGAACCCCTGGTTTAGATTATCTGAAAGTGGTCTAATCACATGCTAATTATTTAATTGACAGCTACTGTGGATTTGAATGTAGACTGTCCAGACTGATGATAAGAATTAAACAAATTGTATCGCTTAACAATAGGTCTTACTAGGCTAGCCATTTTCTGCTTGCAAGTTGACACTAGAGAGTTGCAGGTGTAAATGTATTTCAACACGTGGCCTACATGAGAAGAATAAAGAAAAGTATTGTGAGGTAAAAACTGCATATTAAACAGATCTGCTTTTGCTATTGAAGGATCGCAAGGAGGCCAGGACCATCCTTGCGAGTGCCGGGCTACCATTCTTTGAAGTGTTTGTCCATGCTTCCCTTGAGGTGTGCGAGAGCAGAGACGTTAAAGGGCTCTACAAAAAAGCCCGTGCTGGAGAGATCAAAGGTCTGTTTTAAGCAAGATTAATCCAGACATATTAACAGACTGTTTGCTTTAACCTTTTAACCTTACCAAGGACACTATATTGTTTTGTAGTTTTCTCCATTTTATTTGGTAATCACATGGACGAGTTAAACTGCGTAATACTGTACAATGCCTTTTTAAAGGTAGGGGTGTAACCAAAACCACGATACAAGCGTCCACGGTTTCGGAATAGTCTTTAGCAGGGTGTTGTAACGTAATCCGATCTCATCTTTTCTTTTTGTTTACCTAGTGCTGGCTCTACAGCATTTTGTGTGGGCAGCAACAAGAAGTGTTCTTGTTTGGCTGAGAAGCTGGTACTAGTGTGCCATCTAGTGGCAGAAAGTATAGATAAAAGAGGACTATTCTACAGAATGTAATCAAGGCCAGAACAAAATCCCAGATTATACCGCTCAAAGGAAAAAACTATAATAAAACCGCGATATGAACCGAACCGTTGCTCAAAAACTGAGATATGAACCGAACCGTAGATTTGGTGAACTGTTACACCCCTACTAAAGGTATAGTAAAACAAATGTAAGATAATACCCTTTTTGTCAAATTTACCAGAAACCTTCTTGTAGTCCGTTAGCCAGGCTAGCGAACCATTCTGTGTATGCAGAAAAAAATGATCCGGTACATAGTAAATAGGAACACAAAGGAAAGGATGAAAGGGAGAAAACCTTTTTTATTGACCCATACACATACATGTAGCGAAATTAATTCTCTGAATTTAACCCATCCTTCAATGGAGCAGTGGGCACCCACTGTACAAGTGCAAGCAAAGCAAAGTGGTGAACACCGCTCACAACACCAATGTTGTGTGGGGTGGTGCTTATGATATGAGGGAGTACCCTATGGTTTTGAACGGATGAGGTATTTTGTTTTGATTTTGAGTTCGAAGATCGCAAGCGTTCTCAAATAATTACTTTAAGCCCCAGATACACTGGAAGAGAATGGCAGCGTTGTAGCAATGAGAAACCATATAATGTAAATTCAGCAACTTGTAGTAATGACATGAAATAATGGCAACATAAAGTGAGCGGGCACAGAGCTAAACTAATCTCAATATTGAGGCGACCAATGGGAGCTAAGGAAGTTGATTCGGGTGGGAAACATATAAGAGGGATAACAAGGCAACCAGAACCTGAATGTTCAGTAGCAACCAACTTCCGACCAAATTTCATTGTACTGTGTGTGTGGCATTTTAGGCTTTAGTCTCAGTCTTCTGTGTTCAGGTTTCACTGGAATTGACTCTGATTATGAGTGCCCCGAGGCACCGGAGCTGGTGTTGAAGACTGGAGAGCTGACCGTTGATGAATGTGTCCAACAAGTACTGGAGCTGCTCAAAGAGCAGGTGGGCATGACCATCAGCCTGTCACCAACACATCCCTTAAAGTCCCGCCTGATTTCCACCAGGTGCGTCTCTGTCCTGTCGCGTAAGCGATCCGTTTTTGCTCCGTCATCTGCACTGCGTCCTGCCCCACCGGCAGCGCGTCGGAAGCGGAGCGTCTTGTTGTGTTTTGGCCGAGTTTCCATGGCAACAAACCAAACCGAAATGATGAGTTCTGTCTGATTGGCAGTTGGTCGCTTTCAGAAGCATCAAAAAGTAGAAGTACTTTTTGATGCCTATTTTTAGCTGAGCACAGCGGAGAGCCGCTTCTGGGACGATTCTGGGACGCTCCTGAGACGCTTCTGGGATGCTTTGGTGGTTCACTAGCATTGAAAAGAGCTCTGTGACGGAGCCGGAACGGGACAGACAGAGTTGTTAATTGAGATGTTCAGTGACTGTCTTCCACACTTTTTTTAACATGAATTCCATTCTTCACCCTGTATGTAGAATATTGTACCCAGCGAGGTCATGGAGGAAGCGAATGAGCTTTTTATTCCAGAGAACAAGCTGAATCTCGCTATGGCTGATGCAAGCCAACTCCCCACCATCAGCATCACTAAGGTAAAATGCCAGAATATGGGCTATCGCATACACAGTGAACCAAGTAGGTCAGTAATGGGCAAACGGTAACATAATAATAATAATATAGAGTAGCAATGAAATGACTGGATCAGTCAGAAGACACTGGGTAAATATAACTTTAAATTAGAGTATGTTGCTCTAATCACTATAGATGAGTCCCCCCAGATATAGATCAACAGCTCTAGTAACATTATGAAATAATATTTTCTTATCATACCTGCAAATAATTATTTTCTTTTTTTCTTCACAGTTGGACCTAGAGTGGGTGCAGGTTTTGTCAGAAGGCTGGGCCAGCCCATTAAAGGGCTTCATGAGGGAGCGAGAGTTCCTCCAGGTCCTACACTTTGGCAACCTGCTGGATGGTAAGAGTCTTACAATCGTGTCTCAATGTATACTACTGTATCAGTCAGGTACAGTATACATTGAGACTATTTATCAGTCAGGTAAATAGTCTCAATGTATACTACTGTATCAGTCAGGTACAATATACATTGAGACTATTTATCAGTCAGGTAAATAGTCTCAATGTATACTACTGTATCAGTCATATCAGTAGTTCGTTAGAATTAAGAAAACATAAAAGCTTGATATTGCTGAGGCTATCCTTTTTAAATTTGAGAACAATGTTGCTTAAAATCAAGTTGTAAATAGTAAATATATTAAGTAAATATATTTCTAAATAATTTACTTTCTTTACTTTCTTAAAGGTGGGGCCATCAATTTATCTGTTCCCATTGTATTGCCTGTGACCACGGAGACAAAACTTGATTTGGATGGATGTGCAGCGATAGCTCTGGAGTTCCAAGGTTCCCGTGTGGCAATTCTGAGGAATCCCGAGTTCTATGAACACCGTAAAGAGGAGCGGTGTGCCCGGCAGTGGGGTACAACCTGCCCACAACACCCCTACATAAAGGTAACAGGCTATGATTGCACCAAACATAATCGTAATTCTTACAACAATGTGCAACATGTTGTAAGACATACTAATGTCCGTGGTTAAATATAGTGTCTTTTCTGATGCCAGATGGTTATGGAGGGAGGTGATTGGCTTGTAGGTGGTGATCTAGAGGTTCTCGAGCGAATCCAATGGAAGGATGGCCTGGACCATTACCGTCTAACTCCATGGGAGCTCAAGCAGAAGTTCAAAGACATGAGAGCAGGTTAGAAAATGTTTTGCCAAATCTGGTGAGCTAACATACCCATATTATAATTGAGTAAAACACATATTACACATTGTGAAAATCTAATGGAGAGGAGACTGAGGACAAATGGACAGTGTATAGAGAAATGTCGCATTTGTCTTTCAGAAGAAAAAAAAAAAGACTTGACAGGACCAGATGAAAAACACATTATGGTAAAATATAAGTTGCATGCTAGATGTGTGCAACATCTGTGTTTTTATTTTTCACTCACACCTCTCAAATTCAGAAAACGGTTCTACCCTGCCATTAATGCTATGTTAAGGACAATTTCAGTTTGGAAGTGTTTCTCACCGTCATATATGTGCATTCTCTGCTATTTGTTTTAGTTTTTTCTTTAACCATATTTGTATTCCTTGGCAAGCATGTTGTAATGTGCATTTTATCATATACTGTATGTGGTGCTGGACATGCTGTTCATAATAACATTACCTGTTGCTCATAACGTCAACCTTCTAGAATCATATTAAATATTTTAGATATCAACCCCCACAGAGTAGTCAATATATGATAGTAATATAATGAATCTCCTGATCAAGTACCTTAAACTCTCCTTCATTCTCTTCTCCTCAGACGCTATCTTTGCCTTTCAACTGCGGAACCCGATACACAACGGACATGCCTTATTGATGCAGGACACCAAGCGCCGGCTTTTGGAGCGAGGCTACAAGAACCCAGTCCTCTTGCTTCACCCTCTGGGTGGTTGGACCAAAGATGATGACGTCCCGCTGGACTGGAGGATGAAGCAGCATGCTGCCGTCTTGGAGGACGGCATTCTGGACCCAGCCAGCACAATTGTTGCCATCTTTCCCTCGCCCATGATGTACGCGGGGCCCACAGAGGTAAGTCGGAATGCAATTCCTTATCTCAGAGATGATCCATCGGGTTTTCTGTGCAACGTATCCGACTCAGCGGGCTTTACCCGTTCATATAAAGTATGTGTTTTTAAATGTTGTGTAATGTCTCGTCAGGTTCAGTGGCATTGCAGGGCTAGGATGGTCGCTGGAGCCAACTTCTACATTGTTGGACGGGACCCTGCAGGTTTACCACATCCAGAGACTAGACAGGACCTGTATGAGCCTACCCATGGGAGTAAGGTGCTCACAATGGCCCCAGGTCTCACATCTGTGGAGATTATCCCCTTCAGGGTAGCTGCCTATAGCAAGGTCAAGAAGGCTATGGACTTTTATGACGAGGAGAGGTGAGTCTGAACATATTTCCAGATTAGCTTTATGAACCTTTCTGTAGCTGCATTACCTTACCTCAATATTAACCCACGTTTATGGTCTAAAAACTTAATTCATCTTAAATTAAACACTACAACGTATTTATTAAGAATTACTTAAGAGATCACTGCAGCAGTTTCTCAAATGTGTACTATTTGTAAGTGTGCAGTGGTCTCAACATTATTTCCACGCTACAGTTGAGGGTGTATGTGTGTGTGCTCTTTCCATTTTCATGTTAAATCATGATAGTGTTGTAGATTCCGCACGGGTAACTTGCCCCTTTTTTTCCCCCTCACATACTTTATTTGAATTGCACACCATCTATATAATGTCCCCTCATTTCTCCAGACATGATGATTTCGAATTCATCTCTGGGACCAAGATGAGGAAGCTGGCAAGGAGCGGAGAGAATCCTCCAGAAGGATTCATGGCCACTAAGGCCTGGCAGGTTTTAACAGAATACTACAACTCTCTAGAGAAGGACCAGTAACTATTACAGCACTTGGAGCACTAGTTGGAAAAGAATATCTTGAATATTCCTTTTTTTCTCTTCTCCAAAAACTCTGATTCTTTGCAATTAATTTAAATGATTGTAATAGTTAGGTTGTAACTGTATGATATGCACAAAACCTTCCTCCTTATGAATCATATTCTTTTCTAAATAGAGATATTGATTTATAAATATGATAAAGATCATTTAACCAGAATTGTACTTTAGCTAGAAATGTCAAATATGTGATGGAATTATTTCTGATTCTATTTTACTTTTTTATTCATCACTACTTATTATTATTATTATTATTATTATTATTATTATTATTATTATATTAATAATAATAAAAATAAGTATTGTTTCTAATATTAGTTTTGTTATAATATTAACAGAATTACATTATTTTTATCACGTCTATGTTCTGTGTTTTCACAAGAAGATATCACAAAGCAAGTACCTTGTAAAAATGTGTCAACTACAGTGCAAATTGTGTCTAATTTGAGTTTAGTTTTCAACTGAGCCTCATTTCCCATTTATTTTCCAAATCACATTGATTTATAGATTTAAAGTCCCACACCATGCATGTATTATTGCAGTTTTAAGTGTCACTGAGTTGAGTTCAGAAAACCATGAAGAAATAATGAATTAGCTATCGTTTGGAGTTTGTTGGAAAAGATGTCCAGGTCAGAAATTGACAGACTATGTACAGTAATGGTATGTTGTCAGAAAGAAACTGGGACCAGTGACTAGTGATAATGGGAAATTGGGTTACAAAAACATGCCAATAATGTTTCATTGTCATTCAATAGCTGACTAATGGAGTAGTATGAATGAATGATCATGAATGTAAGGTTTTTAATAAATATGTATGTCTTTCATCAGAGAGTAAGTGACAAAAACATATTGCCAATCAATGTAAGGCCAATTAATGGAATAACATGAATGTACAGGCTTTTAATAAATATTTTATCTGCCTGTCTATTTTTTTATCTAGTGTTTGGTTATTCCCATAGAACTATGGTTATACCACATACTGTAAATGACTATGGTTATACCCATATAACTATGGTTATAGCCATTCCACATACTGTAAATAGACAGCCTAAATCACCCGCAGTATGGGACCTTAATTGGAAAAAAATATGTAGGCCTATGGTCGTCAACGGCGAGAATAGGAAAAAAAAAATGGATCCCCTTTGAATTGTGACACGAAGTATCCTATACATGTTTGTGTATTGAAAATAAACCTTTTTGATTTAAGAGAGTCGCAATTTGTCATACATTTGTTGAGGTTTAAGGCTGTGAAAATATCTAAGTGAGGCTACAAACTCATAAATCGCGTAAGTGACGTCATTGCCAGAAAAGCAGAAAGCATTGTTTTGGTGACGTATGTTGTGCGAGACGAAAGCTGTAGTTCACTGAGCGGTTACACACAACTGAAGATTACGTTATAATGTTACAACACACTGAGACGTTCTTGACTTGAACAATTTTATTTTAAATCGACAATCATATGTGTACTTTGTGTCACAATTAAAATGGAATAAAAAAATAATTCGATTCTCGGCATTAGGCTAGCATTCCGCAGAATGGGTGCCATTTATGGTTGTAACTCAACCATGTAAACCAAATTAAACGTATATTTTTTAAATGTTTTCATTATAAATCTAATAACACATATATTTAACAATTAAAAATGTTGATTGGGCCATCTCAAGCACCTTTATTTAACTTTTTTAAATGTTTCAAAGTGGCACATGGTTTCATTTTTCTCAGTCCTGTTACTCACATAAATCCATGTTTAAAATAAAATCAACAAATTTAGTTGTTATCCCCTTAAGAAAGGGTTTATTCTAAAGAAATGTTTACATGTTCAAATACTTTATATTTGTGACTAAAAATCTATTGTATATACAAGCGAGCTGTATTTTTCCTTCTAAAGGAGACTCAAACCTAAAGTTGATCAAATAATTTATCATTATTAAACAATTGTATAAATATTGTAGCAAACATAACTGAAAGAAAATCAGTGTTTTAACTTAATTTATCAGAAAAACTAAGAAAATAGTAGTGAGAATAATTACTATTTGGTAACAGGAATGAGCATGGGTAAAATGAATGAGTAGTGTATGTGCAACTCTCTGCAGCACTTAGTGGTGGATAGACTCCCTTTTAATATGGTATTCACATTATAAACCTGATAATAAATGTCAATAACTTCAGCCGGTTGAACCTGTAAAACATATTATTACATCGACAAGCATTCACACTAATAAATCAGTAAAACAGGCGATGCAACTCATTACTGTTAATACTCAGTCCTGTTACTTAGCAGGATATAATGTAACGGGTGAATTTTTTGCATAGACTTAGCAAATATATTAACTTAGTGTATATATCTTAGTGCTTAAGACACTAAGCAGTAAGCACTAGACAATTTCCAACTGTTTTAACAAGCAGATAACATCTAAGAAATATTGTATGTAACAGGAAAGTTGAGATTGATTTATTACTGTTTTAAATGTAATATCTTAAATTTGCAATTAGGTCAATGTGCAGGACACTTTACATAATAATAAAATATGTTTTACAGTTAATTTTCATGCCTATTTCTACATATAATGTACTGGAGACAGAAATGGCACCCATTCGGCAGAATGGTACTTTTTCCAAACTAAGGTCCCATAAAAGCATAATATTGCCTAATACAGATAGCCCCCCACCTGTGCTACAATATGCCACCAATTAAACAATGTCAAAATACCTGCCTGCTGGCTGTACATTTGCATCATATAAATCATGCCAACTCAGACACTTGGGGGCGCTATCTGATTAGCCGTGCGTAAAACTATTTCCATCTATAGGCTGAGCGCGCTAGTATTCTTAACACCTGAAAACAAGACTAAGCAATATCTTAAGTCTTTGCAAAGGTAAATTCAACAGTATGGTTCTAAAGCAACTTGCGGGGCACCCGTTAACATAATTTCAAAAGTAAAGTGCAAATTACACAGGCCTAAATGCTACTTGACTAATTTATGAAATAAAGAAAACATATTTTAAATATGTGTACATGTCGATGAAATTGATTAGGTTGGCCTAGCCTAAATATAGGATATAACCTACTGTAAACCGGATTCGCATTTATTTGTTTAGGAAAAGACATGCACCTTCATTTAATCCTAAATATATTTCTGTTTATCTAATATATATATATATATATATATATATATATATATATATATATATACACACACACACACACACACACACACAGTATATTGTATTTTGTTTGTGCTACAGTGAAACATATTAATTATTGCATTTCAACATAGTGTATTTTTAATTTGCATGAATTATGCGATGTTTGTCATTTAATGTTAATAATTATTTAATAATTTATTTCAAAGTTATCTATTGTCTATTATATAGTTCGACTATGATAGCAGCGAAAAGTGACATTATGTTGGAAACTTCCCTAATTACAGGCACACGTGATCACTTTGACAGAGGCGGCCGCATGTGATCTCATTGTGTCCTTCCGCCACCGTCAAATAAGTAATTTACTGGAGCTTTTTGCTGTTGAAGATATTTGCGTAACGCTATCGCTCTTACTGATTAATGCGATTATATTTTATTTAGGTTGTCTAATGTAAAATATCTGGTTAATTTCACTAGTAGAACTATTTGTTCCAGGCGGTAGGATATTCGCTCTAAATCCTAGCCTGCTCTATCTTCTTTTTTCCTTCGGTGGAGGCCATGATGGGAGCTTGAGAGAGTTCAGCTGGATAGAGAGAGAAACGAGAAAAGAAGATGATTCCCCGGGACGGAACTGTCAAACGAAGCTGTGCAGATTTGTGATACTTGTATAGTCTATATACATGCAAGGTGGAGCCTGTCACTTTTTCAGATGTGTTTGGCAATTAACCGACAACAATGTTGATTCGTTAAGAGACGTTTGGATCAAAAGAGGATAGCTTTAGCAATTGTTGCTAGCTAGCTAGCGCGCTAGCTAGTTAGCTAGCGAGCTAGCTACGGTTGAGTGACTGGATACGAGCTTTGGGAACCGGCGATTTCCTGCTGGCTGTCACTGACAGTAGTAGCGATTCTGCCTTCTACGTGCACCGCTTGTGGCATACCGAGATTATTTGCATGCATTTGATGTGGAAGTGTTTGTGAGACAATTTCCAGGAATAATCTGGGAACAATCGGGCCTTCGCAGAGGAGCAGTGCAAGGCCCGTCTTTATGATCCAGAATAAGCCATAATCCTATCTACAGCCACTGCTAGCTCTGCGAAATTGCTCGTCTTTGCGAGGACCTGCGAAATTCAGCAAGCAGCGAGCGACTGAGAGCAAAGCCATTACGTGCGTCCCAAACGATCAGACGGAAAGCAAAATCAACCTTGCTTTTTAAACAATTGAACTATTAAGACTGCTAATTTACCCTGTTTAGAATGGCTGCGATTATCAAAGAAATGGTCAGCCGGAACAAAAGGAGATACCAAGAGGATGGATTCGACTTGGACTTGACGTGTATCCTTCCGTTTATTCGTTGGTTGCAGTTTTTGAACAATTGACAACATTTGACAGTTTCGCTGTCTACGTAAAAATCTATAAACCCAACCAAAGGTCAACTATAGGCTTGTTTGCAACTTCGCCTGATGGCTAGCTCACTAGCTAGGTGATCATAAAGCAATGCTGTCAGCAAGCATATTTGAAAGATGGTGGATCTGTCAAATGTGGACCCATACATGTCACAATAGCATTGTTGTTAGTGCACCCTGTCATAAAGATGGAACATGTCTGTTAAAATATGGTGAAAGGCTATTCGCCAAGCAGTTATCCGTCTGTGAACACTAACGGGAAATAAGAGGTTTTGAAATGATCTGTGGTAATCATCCCAGGTTTCTGAAGAATCATTAAAATAGATGATCTAACGTTGGCAGAGGTGTCCCCTGTGCATTTGTTATTCTGAAAGTCTAATAGATTTCATACAATTGCAGAAATGGGTTGTAGCTTATCTATCTGCTTTATTAGGTCGGAAACACGTTTTAAAGCATTACCTTTATGGCTATATTTTCCATTGTTTGAACTGTTTACCTTCAGTAGCTAATGATAATTGTTGTCGGTCCAGGTATTGATACCATAGCATGCTGTCCATACGTTTGAGACATGGCTACATTTTAATGTTATAAAATAATTGAAATGTATATGATATTCGGGAATTGTGAAACTCCTAATTGTTTTATGATTCCTTTGTACCAATTGTTGGATATGCAACATCTTTGTTGAATATATGAAGACTAGCAGTCAGACTTTGGCATTTGACTGTAAGCTGTGCAAGTAAATTAATAAGTAGGTCACAGTATTTCGCTGTTGGTATAATTTGTTTAGCAAATATAATTACGTAACTTTCAAATATATTGTATATGCCCAGATATTGGCCAATCATGAAATAGCATTGCTAAGTAGTAATTACATTTATTTGACTTTGACCTAAATTATAGGAATCCCTGAAGATACAATAATCACATGTAATTTCTGCACAGCAGTCATGTTTGCTTTTGAGCATTTAAAAGGGTCAACACACCTTTTACTGAAGTTTGGAAAGATACCTGGTTTGTTTTTATTACATTAGACTCAATGATGAAACGGGACAGGTGCATAGGACCTGAAGCTTTTATTTTGGCATTTTTGTGAAAGCTTCCTGCCTTTCAAATCCCGGCCCTTTTGGACTATCCCGCTTATCATTTTTGGCATGGTGTCTAAAACAATATGGGCTCTCTGCAGTTATGTAATGCAGTATTGCAGTTCTGAGAATTGCCCTTAAAATAGATTACCAGTGATATTGTAACGGCATTGCTGTTCTCTCTCTTTCATCCTCTCATCCCTTCTTTACACTCGTTTGTCACTACTCCTACTCACCTTATTATTTACTCATCCCTTCTTTTGTAGTCTTTTCCTCAGCTCTCCTAGTTTCCTGTCCTCCCCACCCCCTTTCATTAACGTCTCTCTCTTTTCCACTCTCCTTTTTTCCTCCTCTCTTGCTCTCTGTTGTGGATTTGGTGTATGTACAGACTAGAACTGAGGCAGGGCTGGCTTTAGAGAGGAGTCGTGCCTGAAATGGCAAGCTTTCTTTTTTTTTCCTTTTCCTATTTCTCTTGGCGCTTCCGTCAGGGTCCCACATGTGTTTCCTCCCAGCTGCAGAGAATAAACCCCCTATGCCCTGGGCCAGAGCTCTCCAGGGAGCACTGGAGCTTTAAAAAAAAAACACTTGGAATCCTGTCACTGGAATCACTTTGCCAGTCCAACCTTGGGTTGGCAATTGGCATATAGAACATGCATTCGTTTCCTAATTTGTTCTTTGAGGCATTAATGGAAGTTATTATGCTGCATAGGAGCAAATCTGTGCTTTTATGTCTTGAGCTGCTGGGGCGTATAGAGTTGTTTTTCTAAGCTGCCATACGTAGTTATGCAGAGCAGTTCGTTGCTTCTGTTTTTACGCAGCTTTACCAAGGAGCGATGTCTTCAGTTTGCTTTTTTTCTTTATAGATTTGTACATCATGTAGGTTACATTTCAGTGGGACTAATTGCATGTCCTGCAAGATAATGATTTCACTTAAATCTACCGTTTAAACCATGCTACTGTTACTGAATAATTAGCTGTTCTGCTTGAGTGGGTGATTGCATGCTTTTAATGTGTTCAGCTGTAGTTCAGAGCTGTTGTAACAATGTGTAGATCTGTTCTACTACTTTTATACTACTTTTCCAATACTTTCCCTTTCAGACAATTGTTACAGGAAGTGTAAGATGTTAACCCTTTATGCATCAGTTAATTTCGGGGGAATCACATCGTCAACCAAGGTAGCAGACAGTTATATGAAGGCGTTCAAGCAGAGCTAAGAAAATGTGTGCCTACTCAATTATTCTCCCTTCAACAGGACACTGATTTGCAATGATCTCTATATAGCCTTCCCTGATGCTTCTAACAATATGTCCAGGTCAGCTGGTGAGGATTGCCTTTGGGTAGACTTATGTAAGCCCAACTTTAGTAGGAGCCCTAGCCCCTACTCAGACCATGTCACTGGAATGACAGCCATCTTTGTCCCTTGTAGTTTAAGCTCTGTTTTATTTTGTTTGCCGATCCTGCACATCTTGACATTGTGTCGTTACGAATGGGTGTTGTAAGCATTTAGTTGTTTTTGACTTGCTCTGTGTACAGTGTATGTCCCCTTGACCCCTTGTTTGCACAGATATCTATCCAAACATAATTGCAATGGGTTTTCCAGCAGAGAGACTTGAAGGCGTGTACAGAAACAATATAGATGATGTTGTACGGTAAGTTCCCCCCCCTTCCCTTTCATTTAGACACCTTTGAGATTCACCATGGAAATTATGGTCTGCAAAAATCCTTGCTTTCATAATGTACATTTTCTCATTGACTGTGTTCTTCCTCTGCAACAGGTTTCTTGACTCGAAGCATAAAAACCATTATAAGATCTACAACCTGTAAGTGCACACGCAACCTTCGTGCCGTGGCGTGCGTTCACTGTCGCGTCCCTCTGCACGTGAGCGCTAACAGGATTTGTTCTTCTATTTCAGCTGTGCCGAAAGAAACTACGATGCTGCCAAATTTAACTGCAGAGGTAGGCCATCTCACGCACTACTGCTGCGCTCCCCTCTCTTCTGCTGTCACTGCAAGGTCACAGATGCCCGTCTCTGTCCTCTTTGACGTTTCTTTCTTCCCTTTTTCGTCTTGTCTGTTGACACTCCACCTCCACACACACACACACACTTCATGCATTGTTTGCATATGTGTCTTTTTATTTATTTATTCATTTTTCTATATTTTTTTCTCTTTTGTCAGTTGCACAGTTTCCCTTTGAGGACCACAACCCGCCTCAGCTAGAGCTCATCAAGCCATTTTGTGAAGACCTGGACCAGTGGCTCAGCGACGACGACAATCACGTGGCGGCCATCCACTGCAAGGCCGGGAAGGGCCGAACCGGTGTCATGATCTGCGCCTACCTCCTGCACCGTGGCAAGTTCCTGGATGCCCAAGAAGCGCTCGACTTCTACGGAGAAGTGAGAACGAGGGACAAGAAGGTAATTGACTCGCATTGGTTATTAGACCATTATTTTACACAATCGCACACAGTAGAGGTGTCTGTTTGGTTGGTGAACACTATATAAACTATATCCTTTTTTCTTTTTTTTACTTTTACAGGGCGTAACAATCCCCAGCCAGCGCCGCTACGTGTACTATTACAGTCACCTACTGAAGAAACAGCTGGAATACAAGCCCGTTGCTCTCCTCTTCCACAAAATGGTGTTTGAGACTCTGCCCATGTTCAGTAGCGGCACCTGTAGTGAGTCACACTCGTGAACCTGGGGCAGCGTAGGCAGTGCCAGGAATGCACGCAAGCACGCACGCCTCTTTTGGTATAGAGCGTTGTAGATAATGCTGTGCGCCGCAGGGCTCACCCACGCTACCACTGTGGCACAGGTCATCCTCAGTACTCTTATGAAACCTTATGAAACCGTATCAAATGTGACAGAATTTTCTGCAGTATTTTTGGCACTTGGATGGCAAACGAGGGCAGCAGCTTATTGATTAGGGTGGATATACGAGTACACGGCTACACAATGCTGTTACTGCTTGCAGCACATTTTCTATTTTCTTTTTCTACTTAAAAAAAATATTGCAACCTAAATAGGTTGTTCTTCCAGTTTTAATAGAATCCCTGCCCCAAATCTACATGTCCTTTTTTTTTTTTTTTTTTTTTTTTTTTTTTTGGAAGACAAGCTAGTTGCTGTTTGAGCTATTATTACTATTTTGACTGTCCCACTATTTCTTGATTTGAAAAGGCTTCCTCAGTACTACGTGATGTATTCTCGTCTTACTGAGTGTGGTTCAGACTTGGGTACGATTTCCAAGAAGATAATGTTTCAGTCTTAACCTCAATTTGGATTCCATGCATGCGTTTCTGGAATTCATGTCAAATATGAATTGCACAGGCAGTTGTCTAAAATATTTTTTTTTTCTCTCAGCTCAAATATTTGTGAGAGAGACTGCACTTTCCTTTCCTCTTACATGTGTCAGATTTTTTTTTCTTCTGTTTTTCGGTGTCACAAATGTCTCCTCACTTGACAACTCATACCTTTTCAAACTAATATGCTAACATCTTAATATGCTAATTCTTCCCTTCTGACAAAAACGCAACACACAAGGCCCCTTCTGAGCTTGACACTCAGTCATTCTTTCTACACTATAGACGGACCCATTTTGCATTGCGTGAAAGTTATTTTGCCATAAAAAGTATATCCTAATATGCCTCTGTTGATTTTGCAATGCTCTTCTACCTTCTCTGCCCCTTTACTCATTTTCAAATGTAAAATTTCTGTGTGTATGAGATTGATGCGAGATGTCCACCTCCACTGTAGAGACACATTTGCCGTTCTAAGCTGTGTGGGTGCAAATAGGCAGAAATGCTATATGCATACATGTGTAGCGCTCTTGTGTTTATGCCTGCTGTGCTGTGAAGTCCCTGCCATGCCAGCCAGGCCTTGTGTGTGTGATCATCTCCTTCTTTTTCCTCTAAGGGGACAGTACCGTTAAAAACAGGAGCGAGCCGACCCCTCAGGGCTTCAAGAAAGGGAATTGGCATTGGGGTAAATGAGCCTTTCATCCATTTTATATTCCACACATTTGCTTTCATTTGGCCCTAGAGATCCGCCTGTCATGGCGGCGTTACTTAGACGCATATTATCGAGTATAACGAGTATTTGAAGGTATGGAGCTATGTGTCTAAAAGCATAGTGGAAATGTAACTGAACAGCAAAAATCCTGACTGACCATATCAGAATAGGGATTTTTAAACTTTTTTTTAAAATCCTGGGTCTCTGGTTTACATTTGTTGGCTTACTATCCCTTTCTCTTCCTCTTAATTTTGAGAAAGTGTTTAAATTTTTTTGGGAATTTTAGTGGGGGTTGGCTTTGTCCTGTCCAACTCATGGAACTAACCCTGGTGTGTTGTCTGGCTCTCTGGTTTACACCATGCTCCTTTCTCTCTCTTCTTTCTGTCCCTCATAATGTCGTGTGCGTCGTCTTCCTTGACGTTCTTCCAGATCCCCAGTTTGTGGTGTACCAGCTGAAGGTGAAGATCCACACCTCCAACCCTGCTCACACACGGCGTGAGGAGAAGAATATGTTGTTTGAGTTTCCCCAACCCCTGCCCGTATGCGGCGACATCAAGGTGGAGTTCTTCCATAAACAGAATAAAATGTTGAAAAAGGTTGGTGCTGTGCGACTTAATAGGCTATTTTCTATTATTTTTAAGGTAATCTGGGGATATTAATTATACATCTAAAAGTATAATTGTTTGCTATGGTAGTAGGGCAATCTGACATGGTAGAGGGCTTTTCACACATGTCACTCTCCGTCCTGCCCGCTTCTCATGTGAAAGGCAAATCTACTGCAGAGTCACATAAGTGATGCGTCTGGTTTTGAGGTAACCATGAGAACCGAACAGTAAACAAACCATGTAGATGAACAAAAAGATGGATGTATTAACCATCTCCAAATAAACCTAGAATATGTTATTTATGAATTAAGACAACATATGTGTTGAATATGATATGCATGTAATTTGTGCATTTTCTTAAATCGTTTTAAAAATAATACCAACTTTAGGCTATGTCCAATAAACATGTCAGCCTTTTTCGCACATTTGTCTGGTATGGTCTGGTGTAGGCTACTGTAAAAGCTTGTGAAACGTGATTTTAAAAATGTAGAATTTTATGACAATCCTGTCAGTTGGTTCGGCTGTACCGCTTGCTATTTTACATGCCTACAAGCCAAGAAGCATAGAACTATAGCCAAGGCAAATGTGTGTCCCGCCGCGCCGCCACCTCAAAAGTTAATATATTCTGATTGTATCTTGGAGACGGGCGGCCATGGGTTTCCATGATGGCCCACAAACAAAGCTTACTATTGCTACAAAGCATACAGTAGACTACTTACCACTCTGTTGACGAAAAGCTATCCATACTTTTTGTAAGATACTTTCCAATAAGCAGATATTGAAAAGAGATTAGTGTTTCTGATTAGTCCAGAACACTCCACTGTCCATTAAATGAAATGCGATGAAAGCGGTCCACATGGTTATATATTCCGTAGCATGCTGCTGAGTGACTGCGCGGTGTATGTTGAGTGCTGGTCCACAGCCCACCAGCGTGTTGCATCCATAGGTCGCTCCAGGCCCTCGCGGTCGAAAATTAGTCCACAACACGTCTCAGTGCCCTCTCGGATACACATAGGTTCGGGAGCTGCATTTCCTAGTCTGTATGGAACTTGTGCAGGAATGAGGTTTTGTGTTGCTGGTTCTGGAATATATTCCTGATAATGCATGCAATATTCCATATTGCCAGTGTCATGACAAAAAGTGATTGCCCGATAGAAAGTGGCACCCGGAAGGAACCAATGCTGCCAGCAGCCCGGCCAATTTGAGAGACACGGATCAGAGAGAATATAACACCTTTGAACCTTTGAAAACTTAATGGTGATCTGGCGTGATTATGCAGACTACTTCTCTAAAGACTGCGCCATTGTTTTTACCTGCCGGTAGCTTACTGACTGAGCGACAATCCTCACTAAATCAAGCAGTTAATGTCAGCTACCTGTGAAGTTGGGGTTCGCCTGGACTATTGTCTTGTACAGGCTTGGGAAAACCCTGTACAATTATAATAGCCTAATAATAGGCCTACTACTAATAACGTTTGATTCGTCTCCCGATCGTTTGCAAGGTGTCAACCCTAAAGATAACGGAGATTTCTATACCAGTTATACACTTAAGGAATAGCGTTTCAGGGTGCTTAACCGCTTTCTTCCCTTTTTATTTCAGGACAAAATGTTCCACTTCTGGGTAAACACGTTCTTCATCCCCGGCCCAGAAGAGAAGGTGGGGAACGGGACGGTGGGGAATGACGTGGACAACCTGCATGCTGGTGAAGTCCAGCCCCCCCAGGCCCCCGAGCAGAAGGACAGCGACAGGGACTTCCTCATTCTGGCGCTCACTAAGAATGACTTGGACAAGGCCAACAAAGATAAAGCTAACCGCTACTTCTCACCAAACTTCAAGGTAGGTAGGAGAATGGGTTGGGAAATGTTCTCGAGGTGTGTTGTGGGTTGTAGAACCCCCCCCCCCCCCCAACCGCTCAAACATTGTCTCGAGATGTCAAATGTTCTTCTAACATGTGAAATCGTAAACGGAAGCTTCTTAACGTTGATGTCTTTCTCTCATCAATGTTGCCGTCGTAGGTGAAGTTGTATTTCACGAAAACCGCGGAGGAGCCTGCAAACTCTGAGGCAAGCACTTCAACGTCTGTTACGCCAGACGTTAGCGACAACGAGCCGGACCATTATCGATATTCTGACACCACTGACTCTGATCCAGAGAATGAACCTTTTGACGAGGAGCAGCACACGCAGATCACAAAAGTGTGAACGCTTTTAACATGAAAAGATGAAAATATACACAACAGGAATAAAAAAAGGAGAAAACTTGAATATAAACTCAAAAGAAGAAACTTTGTCCCTTCCCCCTCCCACATGGCAATATCATCTTGTCAAATGTCAATTTTAAGGAGGGGAGGGGGAAGCTGAATAATCTTGACCAATATATATAGTTTTTATTGTTGTTTTTATTTTATTTTCTCCTTCCTTTGGCACAACCGTGTACGGTATCAACACTGTTGCCTCATGGGAAAAGGTGCTGTAGCTCTAAAGTGTTTATATCTATATACGTATATATGTATGTATGTTTGTATGTACACACACACATGCATATATAAACATTTCTTTTTGTGTCAAAGACAATGGAAAGAGTACCACAATCAAAAGGAAGA
>JAODTR010000007.1:1878200-1891888 GCA_025399935.1 Amblyopsis rosae | reverse complement strand
TACACACACACATGCATATATAAACATTTCTTTTTGTGTCAAAGACAATGGAAAGAGTACCACAATCAAAAGGAAGAAGTGGACTTATAACGTAGAACAGAAATGCTGCTCCTTCTCCTGTCTGAACCAAGGCCAGTCACATTGTTTTTTTTTCCTTCCCCTCTCCTGCAATCTCTCATTCCCATCTCTTTCCTACCATCCTTTTACTGTGAATGGTTCTTGTGCTCTTTGCCGTTTTCACATGACTTTGGTCATTGTGCAGTGTAAACGACGTGGGGTTTTATATATTTTTTATATTTTTTCCCGGGGGTGGGGAGAGGAAGGAAGAAAGAAAGATATGAAGAGGCTGTGATGTCTAAAGCATTGCCATTCGTTTCCCCACCATGTGTGCGTTAAATTATGCAGAACAAGGCATCCCGTGTAATTGTCAAAGTTTTTTTGTTTTGTTTTTTAATCCGAAGATAATAAAAAATATATATAATACACGAAACAGCAGGGAGACAAGTGTTTGCAATAATGTCAACACTACATTTAGAAGACAATAGTGGTGTGCATGTGTTGGAATCCATCCTTAATAAATGTATGCAATGTTGTCTTTTCTGAAAGAAACCCAGCTTTGAGATGAGTTTTCTGCGTGGGGTTGCATACATTTTTATTTTGTGTGTCTGTCTCACAAAATACTTCATTGTGTACTCAGCCAGTTAACATCAGATGTTTATGTAATGGTCCTCAGTTTGCAGCTATGAAAATCTATTGTTTCACTTTGCAGTGTTGCCCAGACACCATAATTTTCAGTGTGCACTGTAGCCTCGCAAGACTATCCTGATCTCGTGAGCGTCAGTTTAATTTCGCCCTGAGAATCAGTCTGGAAAGCCTCTGAATCATTTTGAATGTGTCAGAGTTGCATCTGAACTATCCAATCAGCTTCATGTTGATTGCTATAGGGGTGTGGTTTATGTTTGCCGACAACAAAACGACCAGATGGTTCATCTAATTAACTAAGTATTTTTTTTTAAAGTGCATGCCCTTTACAGTTTCAACATGTGACTGCTCAGATGGACTTGTGACAATAATCCATCTGGCATGTCAGGTTATGCGCACTGTGCTTTGGTGAAATCTTTTTTTGGTTTGCAGGGGAGAGTTGAGCTGGTGTGTGTAAATAGAACCAGGAAGGTTTATTTATAATTGTGTGCGTATTTATTTTCTTCTGTGGGAGGTAATAGTGCAAGTGCTCACTGTAAAGCAGGTTGGCATGGCAGCTCTAACTGCAAACTTCCTGCTTTAAAGGTCAGTGCTAGAATGATGGGTGGGACGGGACCTGTGGTAAAGAACTGAAAACATTTAAATATATATGTGTGCCTGTATGTATACACACACCTTACATGCAATCAAGCATAGGAGACTAATATATGTGCAATGATTGTCTCTTGGAATAGAACTGCAAAGACAAACCATACAATGCAGTCAAGTTAAGCTCCATGTCCTCTTCCAAACAGCATTACCGTGCTTCAGCAGTTGAAGACTTTAGGGAGTTTATTTTTGTCATGTAGTGTAATAATTGTAATGTATCTGTTCACAAAGACAGTTTCTGTGCACAGATAAAGAGGAACCCCTTAATAACTGCACACAAAAATGCACAAGGGACTGGCCATATAGTCTACACCCTCAATAGATTGGATTGGAAGGAAATTTAAATTGACCCTAACCCAAATTACACATCTAAACATTTGTTTGCAGCAGGGCAACATTGGCTTTAATTTGCAAACCGTACATTGTACGTCCGGCTGCGGTGTTGGTTCTGTATGTATCCATCTCATTCAGGCAAGAGAATATTGAGTCGCCCTAGGCCTATTGAGTAGCTCAGTTTCCTGTTTCACACAAGACTTGTGAGTCCTCAAATAAAAAGAGTAACAGGATTAACTACCATGTCACTGTGAGCTACTCTATTAAGACTTTGTTCCCATTCCCAGACATCAAAGTTCTTAAGACAGCAGTCACCAGGGCCTATAGCTGTAATTTGTTGAGCTAGGAAACTGATAGAGATGTAAGGGGGAAAAGAGAGAGAGACAGCTAGATAAATAATGAATGTGCTGTGTCAGGTGGGAGACCATAGACCATGCCTTAGCTCTCTACAAGGCAGACCAGACTAAAGTGAATGAAGAGGCCTATTAAGAGCCAGCAACTTACTTTCTTTTTTGTCAGGGAGCCTGGAGCACCTACCATGGCAAATGAAATATTAAATCAATATTAAGTCTCATATCTATTTTGGTAGTTTACTAACAGTGCTGTGGTATTTTGTGTGATTTACTGCTGGTTGAAGTAACATGTAATCAGTTACTTGTAATTTATTACAAAAAAGTGTAATCCCTTACCGTTACCAGCTAAAAGAGTGTAGTCAGATTACAGGTATTTCGTACAAATTTGATGATTACTTAAATGACTACTTTCAAATTTAAAAGGGAAGTTTGCAGAAAGAAAAATATAAGATTTGGCACACCAACACAGTAAATTGTTTTGGATGGCATTTCAAAGAACAATGTTTAAGAATGAAGTAATCCAAAAGTAATTGAAAGTAAACAGATTATGTTACTAAATTTAGGTAATCCAAAAATGTATTATAAGCGTTACTTTTTATAATTTTTGTCTGGTAACAGATTACCTTTAAACAGTACAGTAACCTACCCAACCCTGGTTGAAGATGAGATGAACATCATTTCTAATGATTTTCCTCTTCCATTTTACCCACCTATTGCTTTCTGTGGCAATGCAGTACATCAGGCAGTAACGCATTCATAGTGAAAATATCTTTCCTAGTTGCCTGACAATTACCTGAACATGTTTCATTTAGCGTGTCCTGAATGGCAGCTCATACACATCCAATGCACTAATGAAACTAAACACACACAACCACAGATTTAAACATGTTTTATGACAAAATGGGGGGTCAGTCTGGCCTACAAACAGCCAATAAAACCAGGCTGGTAACCATGTTTCTCTATCCCATCTGTAGCAGTTGCATAACGTGGCTGAGCTCTGGCGAGTCCTTCCCCAGCTCCCTCGCTCTGGCTGGGCTGCACAGCTGTGTTGCGTTTGGATTAGGCCAAGAATAAAACAGGAAATAGAAATTAAACAAAAGATTAAAAATACCCTGGCCGTCTTACGTTTCTAAAGAGTCTACAGTGAAACTGAGAGCATGTTGAAAATGAAAGTACATATGAGCAGGTCAGTGGCGTGCGCACTAAAACAAACAGACATGTTATGTATAACATAATTCACCTTCCACAGACACACAGCCAGACAGACAAGCATTTCCATGACCACACCCACAATCGTGGTCTATTACAAGCATCTCCTGTGTCAATAGGTCAATCTCGTCCAAGCCTTTGTTAAACATGGTAACTGATAGTTAATTTGGTGTAATAATTGAGGTTTTACTCTGATCACAAGAAATCTGACATATTCTACTCACTTCCATTACCTCAACCTATTTTATTATGGTAAATAAAACAAAGAAGGTAAAATGTAAGTGTCTGACAGTCGAGAAAACAAATTGACAATAATTTTCTTCTTTAAAGACCTGCTGGGCTATACCTATTTTCTTACTTTACTTTATTTGCAAAACTGAATACTAATGTGGCTATAAAATAGTACAGTATTATAATTTATATGTAGAAGCTATAAATCTGAGTGAAGCCTTTATTTATTGGTGCATGCCTAATAAAGAATATGTTGTATAAATATTGTGCAGCTGCACAGAGATAATTCTCATGCATAAAGGGGATTCAAACATATTAGCAAATAGGAACTAAAGTGAATGAGGAAGTAAAACTGGAGAAAAATGGAAATGTGCACTTGGACTTTTAGAGCAGAACACTTAACTATAAATGTGGTATGGTCATTGGTTATCATGTAAGTATTGTCTATTTACACTGACTCATAAATACTAATGTATGCCTGTATACAGTAGAACATGTTAATTCCCACTACTAATTCTCACTAATCCCTGGAATATTCCATACTGGAAACCCCCACAAGCATCATTTTGGTTGATTCAACTTCTTAATGTTGAATAGTTCAGGATGCAACAACTGTTTACACAAACAAACCAATCGTAACGAAGGCGTTAGTCCCGCCCTAACAGAGTCAGGGAACTGTCAGTAACACAAGTCTGCACACCTGTGATGAAATGTATGCCACAACTGAAACTACTACTGTACATGTGTGTGGATAGGGAAAACGTTTTCTCTGTTTACTGGACTGGAAGGACGTTTGCTTGCTGAAGAAGGCCCGTGGTGACAAAAAAAAAAAAACATGAATAAAAGTGTTGCTCACCATTTACAGCATGTGACATGATAGTGATGTGAGAGCTAATTTCTGTTTACTGTAAAATCTGACTCATCTAATGAGCTCCATGATATTTCTGGTTATCCATGTGTGTGTGTGTGTGTGTTATGTGTTCGCTTTGTGCATGTGTGTCTGCATTTTTAGGTATTTGTCCCCATGCTAAGATTATTGTGAGGTTGTGTTAGTGTCTTGTCATGAACGACCATATGGAACCAGTTATTATATGCAGAACAAAGGCCAGAGATGAATGAAAATCACAGAAAACATGCTGAGGCATAGCCTTTACCATGGACGGACATTACACTGCAACAGGAACTTGTTTTTGTCTTGTGTACACGTGAGCGCGAGCATGTGCCTGTGTGCTGTAATGGGCCTCAACTGTGCTCCTGGTTCTACTGCCCTGCATGTTTTAGACTCCTTGATCCAACACACCCGATTCTAATGAATGGCCTGCTATCAGGCTTCTGCAGAGAATGATAATGACCCATTCACTTCAACAGTGAATGGGTTGGAACAGGGAGATATCTAAATTCTAAAACATGGCAGGCTGTAGATCCCCAGGACCACGGTTGAGAACCACTGTATTCCTTTAAGCGGGTGGTGGGAGGGGGGGTGGTATAAAATGCAGGCGTTTATCCAGCATCTACTTTGACAGGCTTTTCTAGCCTGAAATCTTGGGAGTGAGCGAGTGTAATTCCTCCCCGGAGCCTTGTCGCCCCCACCCCTCCCCCAAACTGCACACACAGTGTCACCGGGAGGGTAATACGAGGCATACGGCGGATGATGACAGCCCGTATAATCTTCACGGTGGTAACTGATAGCCATGCTTGTCCTCTCCCCAACCTAATGTATCCTTACATACCAAGGCAAGACAAGAAGGAGGCAAAAGGTTCCTTTTGTCGGTATCTCACCGCTAGTCATCTCTGGAAATGAGTGGCGGGCTGCGGGAGCATGGCTGATGATAAATATTAGCCCTTATAGAGCTGACGTTTAGGAAATGTGGTGGACTGTAGTGGACCGAAGAGAAATGGCTTCAGAGTATTAGGTGAGACACAGGATTCAGGAGGCAGGTGCAGAATAGTATTGCCTACATAAGAGTAGGCTCTATACCACTGTTATAGTGCAGGGTGCTATGAAATAGGGTACATTTTCATGTTGATAATGTTAGTCATAGGTGTTTGCTATATTTACCCATATTATGGACATTAATCAGGAATCACGTTTGTCACTATGTTTCTGGATGATCATCATAGTTTAATCCTCAAGGAGAGGAGTGAGTAGTAAATAGTACGTTTCACTGTACTTGTTATTTTCTGTTTGAGTAAAGTAGGCCTTTTGTATTGAATATATTGAACCTTTCAATGTAAGAGCTGCATATCAATTAATCACCATTCTCTACTGCACTCTACAGGCATTGCATTATTAATGTGTGGTGTGCCTATGAAATGATGTGGTAGACTTCTTCTGGAGGTAAATATGGGCTGTCCTCTCATTTAAAACCTGCCAGCCAGCCACTCAACCAGCCATGCAACCAGTCATCCACATCTTTTTCTTATCAGGCTAGCGATTTGACAGAATCCTATTGGCGGGGAAAGGAGGGGGGGGTTAAGATTAGCATCTGTTTTCCCCACAAACACTGGAGGCGATATGCTACGAGTGCACCACGCTGGTGGCAAATGAATAGATGAATAGAACATGCACTCGTCGTCTATAGATAATGTACTGAAGTTCCCCACTTCATAAATAGTGAGTACGGTGCCCTCTCCCTGAACCCAGCAATGTGGATCGGCTGGCTGGCTGGCTGGCTGGCTGGCTGGCTGGCTCACAAAGGCAGCAACAGATTATGATCTCCCTCTCAAACCACTCTTGCAGATCCGATTAGATGACCCTCCTTAACACCCTCACCAGAGACAGGGCATTAAACCATGAACACATGTTCATAGCAATCAGATTAATTCACACGTGACACAGAGACACGCCAACATCTGCACACCAGGCCCATGTGGCCACTAACCATTAATTAACCACCAAAACACAATGATTGACACATACAGCCATATCAGATCATGTCTTGCACTGCTATGGTACATTGTAATCTAGTTCAATTGTGCAGTTGCATTCTAATGGACATACAAGTACTTATAACAATATTACAGCATCTCAGGTTTCTTTTTTCCTTTTTTTGTTATTTGGTTACACTATAAAAGCCACACCCATATGCGTGCGTGTGTGTGCGTGCGTGCATCTGTATGTACGTGGAGAGTGTGAGAAAATACTACAATGCTTTATTGTGGGCTGCTATCTCAGTGAAGGGATTGTCGGAATATGATTAGAGTGTGTGTGTGTGTGTGTGTGTGCGTACGTGCGTGTGTGTATTGTCAAATAAATGTTCCTTTCAGGTGTGTGGTTAACACCTCGAGACCTGGCATTAACTATGGCTGAGATGTATTTGCTGACATAGTTACCAAGTGTCACAAGTGTCAATTGCACACATTCTTGCACGAAAACCCACGCACGTACGCGCACTGCATTGCAGCTTATGAACACGCCCCTGAAAAGGTGTTTCTGTGTGCGCCGTTTCTGTAGGCGTCAGATATATTTGCACAATTCTGGAAGATGAGCATTGTAATGCATAATGACTCCCCTTACATCGATAGCTCAAGCCACATTATTGTTCTGATTTGTCAAAGTAATAATGGGGAATGACACAAAAGTGAGTTTGCTAGTGCCATTCATTTAGCGCTCTGATGCGCTGCGCTCCTCGTTAAGCCGGCACATGAACTCAGCCATGATAGAGATTTCTGACATGGAAAAGACAACGAGCTGAGGTTTCATGTCGGTTGACTTCCTCTGTGATTTCTGAACAGTGAGATCGAGAGAGAGAGTTGTGTGTGTGTGTGTGTGTGTGTGAGAGAGACAAAACGAGAGACCCTATTTTGTACTTGCACTCTCCACCACAAATAAACGTGTGTGATTCATCACTTCCTTCCTATAGAACATGACTTGTGCAAGAGCAAATGGTGTAAGCCAAACGCTATGATAAGGTACATGGACCCGCTGCACGCTGGCTTCAAGTATTACTGTATGTGAATGTGTGTATCTGTTCGTGTCTTACTCTCATCATCTATACACTCTCAAAGTATATATATATGAGTGTTTGCATATTTTACGCCATGTTTTATGTTTCGTAATATGCATATGGAGTGCAGTGCAGTGTGAGCCCGTGTGTATGTGTGTGTGTGTGTGTGTGTGTGTTATTTATTCTTTTGTGTGACAAGAACTGTATGAGGGCCTCCAAAAGCGGAGCTCTCGACCTCTAGTGCCATCTGCCAGTGACAGGGCAGAAATGCAAATGTCACGTCCCATAATAGGCCTACAGTGCACCAGGAGCAGCTCCCTCCATTACAGCAGACTAGAGAACCAAACTAGGTCAGGTAAACCAGCAACCAGCTGTTTGTTGTGTGGCGTGTGTGTGTGTTTGCGAGCGTGTATATCAAGCAACAAGTTGTGTCTGAAGTGGGTGTGCGTGTGTGTGTGTGTGGAGGGGGGGCTTTGACCGCTCAGTGCCTCTTTAATATATTCTTAACATCTCCCTGTAGGCTATATGCAATCATAAGAAGTGTACAATAGATACACATGTAGCCGCGCCTCACCCAGCCTCGGTTCTGTCTGACAACATTTTGACCTCCTCAGTAGAGGAGTGGAGCTGGGTGACAAAAAAAGCCTCTTATCAGAAGCTGAAGTTAAACCACAGCCCCAGATATGGAGCACATTATTAAAGACTAGAAAACGAGCACTCAGGAGGGTGATGCAACGTAAATGCAACGCTGGCGTAATGCAGGCAGATGCGCCTTTCCCTCTGATATCGCCGCGACGCCTCTGAATTATGAATGAGGCCCCCGTGCACTTCTTCACAGCGAAAAGCTTCTCTTTGCAGTCACAATATGCTGTTTATTTTCATTAATCGCAGTCAAACGCAGCTTCCTTTCTTTAACGTTGGGATTTTTGAAAATCCTTTATAAATAAGCGAGTAGATACACTAGACTGTTTTTATATCCCTTTTCTAGAATCTAGAAAGAAGACTAAATATACAGCAGTTATAATAATTATGATTCATAGACTATTGGTACTATGTGAAGAAATGTGGCTCATTATAACTGTACAGCACTAGTATATTGTAACTGCTAATACTGTAGCACATTGCATAAGGTTTGTTGGATATGAGGTATACACAATATATTATTTCTTAAGGTGTAATGCAAACAGTACCTGCTAGTTGTTTTAGAAACCTTAGTTTGAAAGCAGCAATAATTTTGTTAAATAAAAAGCAAATGAGTGGTTTCGATGTTCACATACAAAAACAAATGATGTGTAGGCTGCTTTGTGGACATACAGTATGTTCATATTCATACAGTATATGAACAATACAAACAACAAAACGCACTACACTGTAACCAGAATGAATCGATATAGGCCTATGATGTAGAACTGCCCCAATTTTTTTAAATTTAATTTAGCTCTTTAACAATGTTGCTTTTGCTTTTCTAACTGATTAAGAACACTGAACAAGAATAGATTGTGAATTCAGTCATAAGGGACAAAGGGTCACTGATTCTCATTCCCTGCAGTAGGCTTGGCCTCCAATAGCAAATGTCTGCTCTTACCCATTAACACATACTGCAGAGTTGCTGTGGTTTACTCGCATTCATTTGATTTGTTGTCATCATTACATTGATGTGTATGTATTTGCAAACAAAATCATTTAGTTGAGGGAGACCATTTTAGTGAGACCATTTCAAATATACCCTAGCTTATTTGTTAAAGAAAGGTTTCCCTATTACTGTAAAAAATAAACAATTGATTTTATGGTAAAAAAACTGGCAGCTGTGTTTGCCAGGATATCACCATAATAAATACAGTAGAACTTGGCTGCGATGAAGCGGCCAAGTTCTCTGAAAAAGAGCTCAGCCCACACATCCGGGCTGAGATCACTGGGAGCAGTACAGCTGCATGAAATTCCTACAGGATTTTCAAGTTAAATATACTGTATTTATGACAGAACAGTGTAAAATATGGAATTAAACCCCAACCTTAGCTGTAAATTCAGCAATAGGCTACTATCTTCATTTTAACACAATCCCATAAAAAATGCATATTAAATATACGGTAGAACACCATATGTTTTTTTACAAGACGTTCTACTGTGTTTTTTACAGTAAAGTTCCTGCAACCATAGCTGCTGGTAATTTATTGTAAAATGTACAGTTTATTTTTTACAGTACATGTTTTAAGGCCTCGTTCAGGCGTAACTTCTGTTTGGAAACTGTCGGCCTCTTTTTTACATTACAACCCTATGGAGCGGACCGTGTTTTTAAAAGCGCCATGGCCGCTGAATATAAACGCTGCTGCAAGCGCTTTCTTCAAAAGCTCTGGGCTTATATTTATGAAAACGCCCAAGTCATCCGCTTTTTTGACATGTATGTCAAATCAACTTAATGTATGTGTATGGAGCACACACACTAAAACATGCATTATGTGTTATGCGTTAGGCCTACAAGTGTGGGAGTGCAGATTTAAAGGGTAACACTTTGCAAGCCAGTAGGCAGTGATGGTTGTGTGTGTGTGTGTGTGTGTGTGTGTGTGTGTGTGGTACAATGAATAATGTTGATACAATTCATATTTTTCTGTGTGTTTTCTATGTAGGTGGAATTAATAGATAAAACCACAGTTTGAGAAATGCGAGAGATGGAGAGAGAGAAAAGTAAATAAAGGAAGATATACTAACTTCATGTGTGACCATGCTCAATTTATTTCTACTGGTTTTATCATGTCTGAGATGAGGACACATAGGGGGAGAGCGTTATTTTCAGGAGAGACAGGACAAAAGGACAGAATACAGTTTTTAATGTGACGAGCCGTCAACAATGGCTTGGCCTAGTCTACTGACACAGCTTAGCCAAGTCGGCCTCCGCCATGATTTCATTAAGTCTCTAAGCAGATTTCTCCCAATACCTCCCAATAGATCCGTCTCTGTAGGATATCCCACGTGTATTATTCCTGTCCCTGAGAAAACGCTTGGCACAGTTTGTAACCAGGCACGTACAATCCCACTCTCCCCTCCATTGTCTCCCCCAGCATACCTCAGAGTGAATAAATGTTCCCAGCCAGATCTCACTTCAATGTACTGCACCAGACTCTCATGCCCACTGGACGTGTTCACTTACAGAGGACATATGATCTCACAGCTTACTGTCTAGTGGCTGCTTTCTGGATTTACTGTAATGTCTTTATTGTGCGTTGTTCGTGTAGTGGTGCTATTACATTAAAGAGTAAAGAGTTTGTATATTTATGATTATTAAGGATCAAAGAGTTGAGTTGCACTCAGTGTGTAAATGAGGCTATACATTTAACATGTGTTAGCACATGCATGGACCTCTGCAGCAAGAGAGAGGCTTAGATCAGTAGTTCTCAAACTGGGGGTTGCGACACACAGAGGAAGGGGTTACAATATGATTTTCAGAAAATAAATAAAATTTTAAAATGATTAAAATGTAATAATTTAGCCATAATTGTTAGTAGTAGTACAGTTTATACATTACTTTGATGTTTTCTGCTACTAGCCTATATTAAAATACTATTAAAACAATATGGTTTGTTATTCTTCCACCATCTCTGGGGATAGCGGGGGGTCGTGAGTCTCTGGCAACGTTACTTTGGGGGGTCACAAGCTAAAAAGTTTGAGAAACCCTGGGTTAGATGAATCATGCATTTGTAGTTTAGTCTCTAATGTCTGCAAGTCATGTCAGCAGCTGCTTTGTTGCTATCTTAAGGTTTCTGTTCTCTTGTTTGTTTTATGGAGTCAAATTCTGAAGCTCTGCATAGCAAGAGTGTCTGGGTTGTTTCAGACATACAGTATCATCACTGTTTTCCCTGTCCCTAAAACCTTTTCCGAAACACGGAGGCTCTCTGACTGAAGAGGAAGACTGATAGATACAGCATATAAGCCCTAGTTTGGGGAGTGAAAGGTGGAGAGTGGCATACTCAAGGGTGCTTTCAAATCTATTGGGGAATTATTGTAGGCTGAATGAGGTAAGCATGTTAATGTACTACAGTAAGTGGCTTTGGATAAAAGCATCTGCTACATTTTTACTACTTATTTATACCCTTTATTTCACCAGGAAAGTCATATTCAGATTAAACATCTATCTTAAACAAAAGTGTACGGTTGAAGGAAATCTATATATCAGACCATGTTGACTTTAAGGTCTGTTTATGGACATCCTCAAAGAAGGAGTAACAGTAAATCCATATGTTCTGACTGTCTGATGCAGGTAAACGGTTGGATTTGCATGTACAATATAATACAGTATATGTTGCTAGTTATTTATCCCTAATTATATTAATAATATGTAATTAGGGACAAAGCATACTATTGTTTCTGTAAACTATATTCAGCCAGTAGAAACAATATTGAGCTTAGTCATCTGCCTTTAAGATGTGCATCACTTCCTGTCAAGCAGAGCAGTGACTCGTTTCCTGTTCTGTGAAGCATCAGATCGCCTGGGACGTACCATCACTTCCACAGAGTCAGTATATTAAATAATGGGAAATTAAAAAGCCATTTTACAAGCCAAGTCAGTTAAACACACGTAAACCATGCCTAACCATTCTCTATAGGATTCTACTGGTTACTCCTATGTTTTGTCAGGGATATTATAGCTTGGTCATTAATGCATTTTTAGATTCTATTTTGGTTTCAGTTCCATTTAGTTTATAAGCACACTCACTGTTTATATACCACTGTGCACAAAAGTGCATAGTGTATAGGGAGAGGAATAACAAGGAATGCGTGCTGCTTGGCTCAAGTGTGGAAGAGGCATGACCTCTCTGAGTTTCACACCAAACCAAACTGTTATATAACACCCACAAGGTATTTCACCCACAAGGGAAATTCCAGACACCAACTGTATATGAGAATACCTTCTAATGTAATACTCTAAATGTGCTGTAAAATACATTTAGTTTTCTAAAAGTGTAGATTTTGATTTTAAAATATCTTCACAAATACAACAAAATGAATATATGCTTAGCATTTTAATATGGCAATAGTATATCATAACACTGCACTTTCATGAAATTAGCAATGTGGGTCACCTAATTGTGGATGCATTTTCCACAATCTCTGATGAAGATGCATTTTAGTCACTGTCTTGCCAGGTAGCAGGTTGCCCTGCAGCGTAATGTAATACCTATCCTCCTTATTCTCTCCCCCTCTGTGTCCCTATGGAAGACAATGACATGAACATTGAGATGATCATTGGCATGATGCCTTCATACAGAAGACAAACAATGCAATCATTGTTATTTGATTTCCCATTCCCTACATTTAGAGTTACATTCTGCATGGCCTGGGGCAGCAGTAGTGGCATACACTTAAGATAACATTCAGTGTTTCACATGGTTGATATAACCACTGTTGATAATAGTATATATAGCAGCAGCCCAGGCAGAGTTTAAGAAAGAAAAAATTTAAAAATTGTTTATTTTTTAATAATTTTTTAATGTTTTACTGCAATCTTCCTAAAGCATGTCTTAAACTAGATTGACTTCAGTTAAGAGCAAACACTATTTTTGGTTTCTGAGGGGAAATATTGAAAACCGTCGACCACCGTTAAGTGCAGTCTACAGACATAATAGGTTACTGTAGGTCTGGGGCTTGCCCTACAGCAATGTGGGCATTGCAGCACCGAGCACCCCCTCCCCTCACACCTCACACACGCACCAATCAAAGATGTATTGCACCCTCTAGAGGTCAATTCACTTGTATTCAACTTCCTTAATTAATAGGAATACACGGGGAGGCCTAAATATATTGTAGGTGGTAGAAGACGAACATACTGCCTTGACATTTTACAACTTCATAAAAGGCAGCTATGATAACTATAGCCTATAATAACCCGATCTATGAGAGTGGTTTTTCTGAGGTGCTTGAAAAACAGCCCGGGGTACATTAGGTGACGAATGCATTAGGGAAATGTTAGGTTTAAAATGTGTAATATGTGTTGGGTATTTGTGTTAGTCTTAAGTGTTTTCAATTTTGACCATTGCCAACTGACACAATTGGCAACGGAAACACAGTTATGGAAAGTGTTTACTAAAGACGTTCCATATCAATAAATACAGTGTTTCCTTGGCATTTCCTTGTTAATGGGCACGGAATTAGGATTATTATAGCGATTTCTCGTTGCTGTAAAGCAGACTATCCTAACGGAGGTAAAGTTAGTTTCATATTCAACATTCGTTTAACATTCGAATTGCAAATCTATTATGCACTTAAACCATTT
>JAODTR010000007.1:1862574-1878100 GCA_025399935.1 Amblyopsis rosae | reverse complement strand
TATATATATATATATATATATATATTTATTTATTTTTTTTAATCTATAATTTATTTATTTTTTTGCCCCGTGGTATCGAAATGAGTATCGTGGAATTACACTGGTATTGGTATCGACTACAAAATTTCTGGTATCGTGACATCCCTAGTTAACCCACCTTGAAGGTGTGCTGAAGGAGTCAGAGCAAAATGCCAAACTCACGGCTAATGTGAAGCAAGTCATCCTGGAGCAGATGGAAGGCAAATATGGCCGTGATGTCACACAGATGATGAAGCACAAAGCAACCATGCTTGACCCAAGGTACAGAGGGGATCACATGAAGCCACAAGCTAAGTGCCACAAAAACAGAACTATTAGCAGAGATGGCGGCGGCGGCAGCAACAGGCGGAGGTTCAACACCCGGTGCGTCAAGTGAGAGAAGAGGAAGAGGAATCCGGAGTTGGTACCGTGCCAAAGAAGAAAAAGGGTTCACTGGGCAGCCTCCTTGGGTAGTGTTGTTACTCCACTCTGCAGCCTATTAAACCCAGAAAAGGTAAATATGTTGGTATTTCTGACCAGAAACCTTGAGATTTAAACTTTTGAGTTCAAAACACCATCTCAAACCATGAAGGTAGGTCTATCTAAAGCATTGATGTGGCCTGTTTACTCAAATTTGACAAGGCCCGTTTTAATTATGTTTGTGTTTTTTATTTTCTTACTTAATTATTTTTTGCGTATAAAATATATATGCTATAATTTGTTTTGCACTTTTTTGCACAGTAAAACAGACTGTTTGAATTGTTAACTTAACTTTTGAATTTAAAATGGAAATCCTGAGTTTTAGCCTATAGGCTACAAAGCCATTCTTGTTAATTTTTCTAAATAAAGGTTTTGTGATCGGGAACAACTTCATTATTATATTTCGTTTCACAATATATTCTATGTAATGATTGTCTATCATTACTAAATAAGATTTTTTTTTTATTATTCCTGAAATACATCCAGATTAGCCTCTACGGAAGGGTTCATCTTGGGCCTTGGGCTGATACAAATACTCCCTCTGATTTACTGAGACAGACGCAAACCAGGTACCGGGTAGGCTAAAAGTAATGTTTTTGTGGAAATTACAATATAAGTTTACTGAACAATAGCCTTTTTCATTACATTTTTTATTACAAACAATAATCACGATGGCTGTTAAAAATCGTGATGGCTGTTGGCCATCGGCGATGGACGATGGAATCGTCTATTGGCCCAACCTTATTGGCCAGAGAGCAGTGGCAGTACTTCTGCCTAATGCCACATAATATATCTGTGAGGCAGGCCTGCATCAAGAGCAAATGTCGAAATAGACTAAACATTGAGAACGAGCTCAGAGTTGTGATCTCAAAACAAATTATTTCAGAAGATTTGCCAGGAGCACCAGGCACACCAAAACCACTGCGATGAGGAACTCCCGTCTTTTTCTATCTACAGTACATGCCCCTCGCTCCCCCCCTCCCCCCAAGTCACATTCCCTTGAGTTTTACTTTCATGTTCTTTTCTTTACTCACACATGCACCCAGTTTGGCTAATGACCTTAGGTTTCACAACATTATTCACAGTATGTTTAGCCCTCACTTCATTCTGTTCCCTGTGAGGTCTTGCATGTATGTTCAGTCAAACAGTCAACAGTCAAAGTGTTCAGCTCTCTATCTTGTTTTTAGTTTGGAATTTTACAAAGTGTAAATTCTACCTGCCAACAATAGTTTTTAATAGGCAATCCAGCTTTTCTTTTTTTTTACCTGCCACCTGACTAAATATAACAGCCATTGGCTCATGGTTGCTTCCTATTTATTATCTAAACTGTCATGACCGTCTCCTGGGCTGTCCCTGTGCCTCTCTGCCTGCACTTCCCCTCCCAACCTGTGGATGTCCTCGCTGTCTCTACTGCTCCATGTGTGTTTGCCTCACCTGCCCCCAATTTGTAATCCCCCCTTCATGTGTTATATGCCCTGTTTTCTGTCTGCCCTGTGCTGGATCATTTGTCTATATACCTTTGTCTAGTTGTGTCTGTGTTTTGAGTTCTGTTCTGCAAACACGGTTTTCATTAAACCATCCTACCAACAATATCCTGCACTTGGGTCCTACCACCTCCGGACGTGACATAAATGTCATGAATTTTACATCTTTTAAAAATATAAATTGCATATTTTACCCCAACAATGCAATACATTTGACCAAATAAGTGAGAATAGGTGTAGGGGAGGCCTATGGGAAAATAAAAAAATACCAAAGGGAGGCCAGACAAACAAAGTTCGCAAACCACTGCTCTAGTGGATGTGTCAGATCCACTAGAGGCGGCAGTAGCCCCCCCTCCTCCCGGCATTCAAGGAGCAGACACTGGTCCTGCTGCTGGCTTGATGCCCTTACACAGCCCTGTCCAACTCTCCTGGTGGAGAGGCCTGTCCCCAGCTATCTGCTCCATGCTATTGAGACTGTGCTGGGAGACACAGCATGGCCACAGCATGTAAGGGGAGGGGGGGCATCCTGGAAGAGATGGACCACCTGTGCTACCTGGATGGTATGCAGGTACCGCCTCATGCTACCAGTAGTGACACGGCACTAGCCAAACGCAAAGCTAGAGAAGAATCAGTTAGGAAGGCTAAGGAGAGAGCAACAGTCTGTGGCCTCCCCCTGCAAAGCCCTAACCCTTATGGGGGTTGTCATTTTGTTTCCTCTCCAGTGCACCTGTTGTCACTTTCATCTGAACTAAAACAGATTCACTATCACAATGCATCCTAACTGGACAGGCTGATAGTGTTGAACTGACCTGGTGTTGCACTGTGATGTTCAAGCGTTTCCATAAAAACATTTTGTTGTTTTTAAAGGGGACACTATTTATAAAGAACTAAAATATTGCATGCTGAGGCAAGGGAATATGTATCTGTCAGCCACTCTGTTCTTGATGGGGAAAGTGAACCACAACTACCGCTGATGTTCCGCTGAGCAAGGCACAATTTCTACCACTAGAGGATTGCCAGATGTGTCAGTAAACAATCGATTAGGAAAGAGCCTGGATTGCTAAAAGAGGATCTATGCTACTGCCCAGGCAGATTACCCTAGATAAATAATCATAGAGAAGGAAAAATGTAACATTGGCTAATTTCTGATGGCTCTACTTATTGCTGAATTTCCATTATTACAGTTCACAGTCTTCTTTAATATTTTATATAGTTGAGAAGTTCTTACATTGTGGACTAATCATGTCATGTGAATGATTATCCATCAATCAATCTTATTCAACAATGCAGTTAAAGTAGTCTCCCTAAATCTAAAAACAACTTGATAAAAAAATAAGAAAAAGAAACTGCCGGAATAGGAAACATTTGAGTTCCAACATAAAACATCCCCCAAAAACCATGTTGGTTCCTAGTATGCAACTTCCATCTAAAAACATTGCTTGTGGTCCAAATCCTCCAAAGATGTATTCTATAGTAGCTGAAGCTGAAGGCATTGCATGTATCAAACGATGATGTTCTGATGGCCAATGGGATCATTGCAACACATAGTCTAGCAATCTGAATAGAAACTAGCATGAATGCAAGGTCCATCATCCTGTGAATTACTGGGTGCATTTCCAGCCAGCAAGTAACATTTCAACTTCATGGAAAGTGAAGGAAAGGTAAAGAGTTCCAAGGTGTTCTCCTTTAAATCACTCCTCGCCTGGTATGGGCTACTGCCTCCCTGCTGTCCTCCCTTTATCTGCGACTCTATTCAAACAGAGGCCGGCTGGCTTCATGCAGTAGCTGCAGTCTTATTATCATTATAGACAGGGGGCTCTAAATCATGCTAAAAATACACTGCAGTAAGGCCGCCTGGGCTGTTAGCTTGATGCCCTGGCTAGCTGCCTAATCTGCACAGATTGAACCAACTGTTGGTGGAGCGCAGGCCCAGTGCACAGCCATCGAACCCCACCGTCTGCCGCTGCTGTCAGCTGAAGGAAACCTGAAACATATGACAAGGCAAGGATACAGGCCTATCAAGTGGAGAGGCACACACGTTGACGTCTTCTTTTTTAAGCAGGGGTTTTTGGATAACACCTCAGACTACATTACTCTACTGGCAGCTGTGCAGAGAGAAAACGCATACAGAAATTATATGAATGTGAAAGTAAGTATACAGTCCTTTAGTTGTTTTGGTGTTTTGCAGAATGCAGCTAGCCTTAGGGCTGTTGCAGTGTAGAAAATGTACATGCGTTCATTTAGGTTGGCCCAATACCGCGGTCTGTGGTATTATCACCATTTGTTTGTTTTGAATAGTTAATTTTGTGGCGCAGAGCTTCCGAAATAGTGCGATTCTGTGGCATTTATAAGAAACGTGATCTCAGTCCGTGGTGAGACAATTGTGCAACAGCAGCATATGCTTTCTACCAGCTTAGTATGGGCGTTCTGACTGTACGTAGGCGATCACGTGTAACTTTGTCCGGCAGATGTTTGGTCAAAATATCAGCTGGAAAATATGACTAATAAATTAAAAGCATGTTAAATAGCACAAGATCAAAAGCCTATGGCGCGCCAAGCGTAGCCTACACCACCTTGATTTAGGTAACATGTACACAAAGAAGTGAAAACCCAAAAGGTTGTCACTTGGACAGACATGTACTAAAATAATGTGTGTGTGCGCTGCATGGTGAGCTTCCCAGACTAAAGCGTAACATCAGAATGTCGTAAATACATACACTCCCAAAGGCTACAACCGGCTAATACTGCGCTGGGGGCATTTTTACTTCGATAGCGCACACGCCCTAAATCAGACGTCATATTCGATGGGCTAGCCTCATGAAAAAAAAAATGTGAACATTGCAGTAACGACGGTTGTTTGCCACGGCATGCGGTTCGGTTAGCAACACCGCGGTATTGCAATATTGCGGTTATCGCGACAGCCCTAGCTAGCCTGTGTAAAAAATGCTTCAGAAAGAACAAGTTCTAATCATGTATTTGGTAATGATTGATACCCTATAAAAGACCAAATTTATGTAATAGATTACATTAATGATTCAAGAAGATGCCCTACAAAGCAGGGAATCATTAATCCACCTAATTATAGAATGTGACCTTATCTCACTCATCAGGAGAGAAAAAGGAGAAGGGTTTGAACTGGAACCAGGAAAACACCTGGAAGAAAGATGGCTTTAATCCTCAGAGGACACATTAGCTTAGTACATACTCATGGGTCTGGCCAAGACTACATCTAATTTCTACTGCAATTAGTAATGGATAGTCAGCTTGCATATCTGTCAAAAAATTTATCACTTACGTATCTCTTAAGCTTGTAAGCCAGGATTCCTCCATTTTGATTTCCTGATTTTATTTATCCTCCGCTCTCCACATCTTAATACCTTTGTCCCTGGTAAGTGCCATTCATTAAATAAAGGTAATCATGGTTATTGTTCTCTATTGGTCCTATACAGCAATATTACAAATATTCCCATACACAACAGCTCAAGCTCAAGTATGACTTCAACAGCTCCTGTTAGGCCGAATTGAGCAATTCTGTATGTAGATCCGACGATCCAAAGATCTCATTGAACACAAACCCAATAATGGACCAAAAATTTGATTGTAGCTAAAACAAAATAAATACATTATTGGTATGCTTGATTTACTGTAGATGTTTTGATTAGTAAGCATTAGCAATACTATTCAAGTAAATGCTTGCTATACTGAATCAGAGCACTTGAACCTAACAGCCTACAGCATTACAAAAATTGATAAGATACAACTGTATTTAATCCTGTCTACAGCAATGGTCCATTCTTCTCAGGTCTTACATTTGTCTAAACTACATATGGGAAGATCCAAAACGTGAGTCTTTACAAAACGAATTAAAATCACATATGGACACATAGCCATTTTCACTGCTTGGCCTCATAGGCTCGCCGCTTTCAACAAAAGACAGTGAGCAAGCAGAGAGGAAAGCTGTCTCTTCCCACTGTTTTTTCCCATCTAGCCCTCAATCTCTACATCAGCCCCACCTCTACCTATACTACGCTATCTGTCTACGTGCTCAAATTTGACTCCATCTCCGTTATTTCTGCTCATTATACCTTGATCTCTCCATTAGATCCATGGTGCATACATTTCTCTTCCACACATCCTCTCCCTCGGTACATCCGTCTGTCCTTCTATATCTGCTAATCGGTACTAAATTGCTTGTGAATTTGGCCCGGCGTAGTCAACGACCTGTGGCCGTGCTATCAATACCACCCTGTTGTCAGACCTGTCACTCACAGAGGCCCCGCCCCCTCAGGGGTGGTGCACAGCCTTCCAAACACTTGCAGTGCGTCAAATCAGTCAAATGAAGGCAAATTGGTCTGAGGCTGTCCAGGAGAAAAATTGGCCAGGATGAGGTGTGTATATTTGCAGAATTATCACACAAGCATACACACAAACACACTCGCTGTGTGTGCATGCATGCGCACGCGTCATGTATCTGTTTTCAACCCCTCCCACACTCTCTCTCTCTCCCTCTCTCACACACACACACACATTTTCCCCTCTCTCTGCATCATCCAGGCTCTTCATCTTGTGCTGTTCTCCCAGAGCATACAATTTACAAGACCGAGAATGGAGGCTGAATATTGATATCTGCACGACTCTCCACTGAATTCATTTCATTCCAGGGTGCCCACAAATATCCCAAGCAGTGTGTGTGTATTTTGCACACACACACTTATATTTTGTGCCATGTTAGCAAAGAATGTGGGTTTATATTTAAAATTTCTCAGCAGCCCCTCACAGGTAATGTAATACTTTTGTATAACAATACATTTATAGGAAACCACACCTGTAGATGGACTCATCACTAGGGATGCAGCGATTAACCGGTTTCACTATTAACAGGGATTAAAAACCCCACGGTTTTATAACCATAAAGGCTCAGCTACACAGAGTGTTTTCTTTCCTCACTCTCAAAATAAGGACATTTTGGTTGCACAGTGAGGACTATAAAACAAACATTGCTAGGCACAATCTGCAGATTGTAAAGTTACTCGAAAAAGGCACATACTATCATGAGAGAAACATCATTGAATGTGATTCATCTGCGTTCATTTAGTTGTGATGCTGCGCCATGGAAGAATGACGCCACACCAAAACAAACTGGCTGGTGGCGATCTATTTCTACCAAACATACGGGTAGTTTTAGTAAACTTTGGAAAAAATACTTGATGTTTTCCGTAAATAGAGAATGTATCTGTTTGAGACAACTGATGATAATTTTGCTCTGTGAAGTGTGAACTGGCAAGAAACAGCGTGCGAGTGACGTGCACAATACAGAAGTTCTGCAGAATGCAGTGCAAAACAATTAACTTCAATCACTTCAGGAGTCCATGACGAACTGCTATAAACCAACTAGTTATGCTAGCAGGCTAGTAATTACCTTAAAAAGCTACATAATTTAGTTAATATATTGCTGTAGCATGTATTCAAATGATAGGGTCTACCTGCACGGAATCACCAGCTATAACCAGCCACAACGATGAAACAAGTCGAGTGTAAGGTAAGGTGTAACTTACTTAATGTAAAATCTGTCTGAATTATATTTATTTTCTTTGGTTTGCTAACTTTAATAGCCCTAGTAGGCCAATATTCACATCAGGTTGTCATTTGGTTTGATAAGTGCGAACATCAAACCAAAGTAGCCTACTAATTTCTGGCTTCAAGACCTCACGATCAAGAAGTGCAGAGAAGACAGCCACGATGAAATCCGAATTGTTTAAACAAAGTCCACTACGACCAGCTGTTTTCTTTACATGTGTTCAAAATTACAGCGATCATTTTGGCAGAGCTACGCGCATTTAGAGACCGTCAACAAAGTACACTGTATGGAGAACGGATGATTTGAAACTGTTAATTGAATATCTATATGAAATAAAGCTATATTTTCTACACATACCAGTGACCTTCCAGGCATCAAACTGCAATTAACATTATTATGGTCATTTCTGGGGTATGGAAACTGTATTTTAGATTTATTTGAAGTTTATCCTTTTAAGAAATGTCACCAGAACCAATGTTTTTCGTACATAGTCTAGGGGGAGGTCCGTGGAACCACCCGAAAATAGGGGGACGCCTGGGCGTCCCAATTAACCTCTCCCTAAACAGGTTAGTAGCAATTTTTCTCTCCAGAGGAAACACTCAATGAAGCAGCAGTGAGTTAAGAGTTGGGCCATTGGCAGTAAAGCAGGAGAAAGGGCATTAGATCGCTCTCCAAAACAACATTGGTTTTGTGAAATTCATGCATTATAATCGTGAAACCGGGATTATTCCTCAGACTATAATCGTACCATCAAAATTCATAATCGTAGGATCCCTAATCACAGCAAGTATTTAATTCCTTTTCATTTCATTAGTGATGTGTGACAAATATGATTTTTATCTAGTTAGCTAAGTAGTGTTAATGCTAAGACAGTAGCATCATGTAACAGATAAAATTAACAACCACCCACACAATATAACAGTATGCTAAAAATACAGTGACCTAATTGCAAAATTACTTCAACATGCAGGACTGGAGACTAAGAATACAAGAGTATTATGGGAGAGAGGGCAGCATCTCTCCAGCCCAGGTCCAGTGTAGCGGTTAGCCCTGCTTCTTAATGAGACCAGGGTCACACTACAAAGGCCAGGCCGCTTCCCGTGCTTCAGCTTTGTAGCAAGCCAGCCAGCGTAGACACCATCTCATCTGGCACAGGAGTCAAACATCTGTGTTCTGTGTTCTGCTCTGTTGGCTTAGCGACTTGGGCCAAAACCGGCCTCCCCAGTCAAATCCGACACAGCCTGTTGCCAGACCAGGCACCTAATGACCTCACTGGGCATAATCATGGTATTCCCTCTTTTACACGACTAGGAGAAATGGAAAATTGTGCAGCAAATTATGCTAATGTAAATGTTAATGCCATAAAAGTAGCACAGTAGATTACCACCTACAACCTAACAGCCCCCCCCCGCCCCTTCCCCAAAGGACCTGCATGCATAAAGAGATGTTCCATTATAACACCGTACAAAGTGCAAGTGTATAATGCCTTCCATTTAAATTTTTTTAGGCACAAACGGTCTATTCAGTGCAAGGCAATACACACCAGCGGCGTAGTGGCGCGTCATATGACGCCTCTAGCACCAATAGGAAGTGTTGCGTGCGGTCACGTCATATGACGCGCGTTAAGTGCCGCCCCTAGCACCAATAGGAAGTGTTGCGTCCGGTCACGTCATATGATACGCATTAAGTGCCGCTGCTAGCACCAATAGGAAGTGTTGCGTCCGGTCACGTCATATGATACACATTAAGTGCTGCCCCTAGCACCAATAGGAAGTGTTGCGTCCGGTCACGTGGTTTTGATAGCAGCAGATCAACAACATAGTTGGAAGCTACGCTACCATAAGCATTTGTATTATAGCATAGCGTATAGAATAACAAGAGGAACGGAGCAGTCACGCTACAACAGAAGCAGAGAAAAGAACTGCTACGGGATCTGGGACATACCAAACTGCATATTCTCTTGTGTTTTCAGGAGCGCCGAAGCGGGGCTTTATGCAGTAATTAGGCGCTTTTGCACCAAACAGTTCTAGAGACTCTGTTCTAGGGACTACCCACATTTGAGTAGTTTTTTTTTTTTGTCCGTTTGCATTGCTAGTAAGACCGCTGAAGTGACGTAAGATGACTGTTAGATGATAGCCTACAACAACGTGTTGTTGTTGTGTTTGTGTGTAGTGGGTTTTTTGTTGACGGATTTAAAAGTAATATTTTGATTAGACTTAAATCTTTTTGTATTTCTTCCGTCTCAAAGATGCTCAAGAATAGCTTCGACATCCATTTGTCAGAGTTTTTTTTCCATTATCTTGTCCATATTTCTTAAAATGCTAAATAGTTATTTTTGCTCAACATAGCTCATAGTTCTTAGTGTTGGGAAAGTACCTACCATAAAGTAGGAGCTAAAGTTCAAAACGGCATTCAAAGAACTAAGACTATTTTCCATTCCTACAGTGGGGACACACAAAAAGAAGGTACTTTCTCCAACAGTTGGAGAAAGGAACTACGAAAAAGTACCTCCTGCCTAAAAGTGGCAAAACGTATGTGTCTTCAAGGAAACCTGCGCATAAGATGGTGTTATGGTGACTTTCAGCTCATCCCATAACTGTTCATGTGGAGTAGATCCCACTACCATAGTTAATTAATTTATGTAAAGTAGGATGAAAGGCAAAAGACAATGCATGTTCACTTCACTTCACAGGGTCAATAAAAGCAACTGACCAAAAGGAATCTTAAGTGGAGAGCTTTGTGAAGGGACAGCCAATGTAGTTAACGTGTTGGGGTCAGGGTGACACGTGGCACTCTCGGCTGCACCAGGGATTAGCACTTGAGGTTGATGGGAAACCTGTCAGGAGAGGCTATCACCAGTGATGAGTACAGATAGAGTGCTCTTCTCTGGAGCATTAGCACTTTGCATTGGTTATTACAGTAGCAGTTCTCAAACTTTCTTACCAAGAACTCCACAAAAACCGCTCACGACGAGAGCAACTAAGATGATGAAAACCAATTTGTAAAACCAAAAAGATAAGATAGAACTAGATAGAAATAATACATTTAAATAGTACATATCTTTTTATAAACATTCTGGCATATTTGGCACACTAAGCACACAATGCCTAATGAAATAAAATAAAAGATTGTCATAACGCTAGTGGTTTCCAAAAAGGACCTTTTTCAAAAGACATTCTAAGAAGATTTGATCTCTTAATTGTTTATTTCCTCGCTATTTGCTCTTTATATAAAAGGAACAAAATAAGTCATAACTCAATTACCCATCTGCAAGACTGCAGCAAGGGCTTTGAACTTGAGTGAGTAAGAGACCTAATTGCCTTCTAGCTCTCCTTTCTCCTCAAAGCACTGGTAAGAAGTCTTTGAGATGGCCAATTTGTGTTCTTATAAATGGACCGGACCCACCCACATTTACATATCTTTCTAATCTTGAGAAAATGAATTATGTGTGGCTAAAGGATGACAGCGGGTCATAGCTTTGAGTTACTTGTGCAAAGTTCAGTGCAGCAGTGGAAGTTGATCCTTTGGGGTTTTCTGACACAGCGCTTTGCCAGGGAAAGGTCAATAAATCCTTCAAAAGTCAATGGTATGCAGACCCTCTGACCGCCGTAATCACAGAGCGCTGATAATGTCCGACATTGCCAAACCCACGGTCCACACCGATGACTTCCAAATGGCAAAAGCCAATAGGGAGCTTCTGTTTCAAGCTGAGAAAATGAAAGGCAGAGCCACTGGGCTGTGCCGCTGTAAGGCCTGGCGGAATTAATGTTCTTCATCTAAACTTCCTGCTCTATTGTTCTTCATGCCAATGCTCCCCTTTTTATTCTCTCCTGTGTCTCCCACCTCGTCACAGCTCTTTGGATGATGCTATCTCTTAACCATTCAGCTCAGATGTATTCAGCAAGACCTGATCACTTTCAATCTACAGATGAAGAGATAAGGAGAGGATGGAGACAAGAGATATTACTGCAACACTGTGTCAATCATCTGTGATGAGTTGAGCTGTAGTTTGCCCGTTCATTGATACTCCTGGTGTGTGAGAGAGATATGTGCTAATGACAATTACTCTGCCCTAGTAATGCCGTGCCAAGTGCACATTAACGTGCAGCATGCGTGACTGTAGCAACGCACAGCCAAACAATAACAGGTGGAACATAGCATTGCTGTCACTCTTAAAGTCATTATGTACGGCCTACACTATATTACTCCTTCATCACAAAGCCAGCAACAAAACACTCTTATGTTGGCTGTTCATTCATTTCAAATGTTACTTCCAATGCAAATACATTCTAGATTTCATTTATTACATTTGTACATCCAATATAGATTCCTTCTTGTTTATAGTGGCATTTATGAAAAATTACCTAGATAACACCAACGGCTGTAGTAGAATTACATTTAGATCAAAAACTGTCCTTGTATGAAATGTGGCTTGGTTTTTGCAGTGCAGTAATGCATTACGGAGTTAGGGTGATCCCTGTATTGCAGGCCATTTCCCAGATGGTGCTCCGTGTTGTTTCCAGGTGCTATGCGAAAGCACTGCCAGTCACTATAAGTGGCTGTTGAATATTTACCAAGGTACAACACTGTGGGACTGCCAGGATCAGTGGGAAAACATGGAGGCAGCCCACGCTGCATAAAGGACCAACAGAGAGCAACACCACTCCCCGTTAGCAGCAACCACACAATGTCACTGGAGCAAGGCTCCACACACAGTGCTGAAGCAGCTCCCCAGCGGCTGTGATAGGCTACTTATATCAATATTAACTGCTACTGTATATTAGCAGCTCCACAGTTAGTTATGCCCAGCTGAATTGTTGGAAATGGCTATCCAATTACTCTGTACCATTTCTTCACATCTTCGCTTATCCATGGACCTTAAAAAAAAAAAAGCAAGCTCGAGCCTTTGGGTTACTTCCTAACAAGGCTGCTCATTTTTCACAAAAAACTGTATTTCTCTATGTTTGAAAGGATGATACAGTTTCCTGCAGTCTAACTTGAAAGCAGCAGCCTTTCTGAAAGCCTCATGTGAAGGGAATGACAGAAGGAAGGGAGGCCAAGCCAGGCAGGACATTCAAAGGGAATGTATATGCTCTGTTGGAAGTGATCGTCCATTTTGCATTCCAACCTCTTCTGTGCTGTTGACCACCAACCTCAGGGTCATACTACAGTCAGGATTACTGGAGACATACATGACTTCAACACACACACCATGTATTGCCTTGAGCACATAAGACAGAGAAGGTTGGGTGTATCATGGAAACACGCTTAACGGGGCAAAACTAAGACGAATCCCTTCGAGGCAGAGCTTAATATCGATGACGCCCCGCTAATAAGAGAACCTGCTCTGACCACAAGCCCATACCTAGGTTCTCATCTGTCTGAACGCAGCGAGAGGCACACTGGCAGTAGAGAAACAGGGCTCCCTTCTGAACCCTGTTGGGTACGCTCTGTGTGCTCATTATAGTGTACTGGCTCTCCGTTGGGGAGGTCCTGCTGAGCTTGTGAAGAACACTATCTAAGCAGTCTCTACGTATTTTCCACCATTTTCTCCTTTCCTATTAATGCCAACCAGCTCAAGCTCTGTCATAAAGAGGGGCAGAAAGCTTCAAGCCCCCTGGCTGTAATTAGAACGAGAGAACAATGTTCATTACAACTCTCTGAAGTATGTGTGTGTGTGTGTGTGTGCGTATAGTATACTGTACCAGCAGAATTTAATTAGCATTCAGGTTTTGTGAGGTAGGTAGCTGCTGTAATGAGGGTATGAATATGGAAAAGATGGGGGAATGGCCCTAGGGTAAATCCCTTCCCCACTAATGGGCCTGAGGAGAGAAATCCCGTTCGATTGGAAAGATTACACCGTGAGCCCGTGTACCTCCACGCTGGAACAAGTAAAAGGAGATAGGCCTTTTGTGTATGTAGAACCTGTTTCATCATTTGACTGATGAACTTAAATCTGACAGCAACAGTAAAAGCAAAGACCTGAAAGACAGAGAAGGAATTCCAGGCATACTGTACGGTAGGGATGTCACGATACCAGAAACTTAGTAGTCGATACCAATACCAGTGAAATTCCACGGTTTTCGATACTCATTTCGATACCACGGGGCAAAAAAAAAGAAATAAATTATATATTTAAATATATATTGTGTTTATGTGTGTATGAGATATACACACAATGTGTGTGTGTGTATATATATATATATACATACACACACACACACACACATACATACATACACATATATACATACATACACATATATACACTTACACACACACACACTTACACACACACACACACACACACGTTTTGACAAATCAAATATTTGACATCTGTAGGCCATTCTAATATTAGACATAGCTAACTGTAGAGGGGAGATTAATACAGGATACTCAAACTGAAATGGTATTAACCTTCCCTGGCATATGAGGATTATCAGCATTCATTTTTTGACAAGCAGATTAACAATCCATCATCTAGATAGAACTATTCTTTATCAGTACAGTCTTGTTGTTTGAAACACACCTCAAGTGATTAATATTAATTCTCCCTCCTTTTCTATCCCCCTCCCTCTCCATCTCCCCAGTATTTCTAAAAATATTTCCTGTGCCTTTGATGTTTATTCCCCCTTCTCCTCTGGGTAGTGCTAAAATGCTTTGTCTCCTATGCTGGGCTCATTCCTGAATTGTGAATCAGCTGGGTGTCTAGCTCACTTCATACCCACACATCAACTGCCTCTGCTGTGGTGACTGAATTGTAGGTACATGTTGCTACAGTCTTCGTATATACCCTTCTGGACTTTCCCAGGATGCATAACTGCTTTTCACCCTAGGAACCACCATAGGAGACATGACCTAGAAACAAATCCAACACCAGCTAAATGGCTAAAGGGGCATTCACACTACCGGCAGCAACCGCAGCATGACATCATGAAATCCTATTCATGTGTTGGTGCCGCTGTGGCAGGTGCAGAGAGCGTGGCAGGTGCAAGCTGGACACACCCTGGGCACACCCCTAAATTCTGCCACCTAGCGATTGTCTTGCTGACAATCTGGCCATCTTATACATCGATCATATTTTTGACCAGAAAACAAGAATATAATGGACTAATAAGTACCCAGAACAGTACAATGTATGTTCCCATTTACAAGTATGTTGGGAGGAAGGCGTTTGCTTGGCAATAGAGAAAAAACTTTTAAATCGAAACAAACTGTTTGTCAAGCATAATATTGGTGAAATTAAGATAAGAGTAATATATTTTTTGTATACTTATGCTAGAAAACAAAATGCATTGTTAGCTGAGCTTCATGTACCCTAGTTGGCTATGCCGGCAGCGCAGTCAGTGCAGCAATGAGGAAGTTGATCAGGAAGAAAATACTGTAGAAGCAGTCTGCTCTCGAGTTCCGTTAAGAGAACCGTCCTCCTTTTCCTCACTGCTAATCTTCATAAAACAAAGCTAAAAAAAAGTGCTGTCTGCATTTTGCTATGGAAGGCACAGTTCTTTTTGTACCATGGAAGAAAGTCTTTGTCGAGGTCATTTTTACACCTTCATGGACCCTAGAGGGGCCTACCAGCTCTCTCCCCATGAGTCCGGCCCAAAACATGACTTCGCCACCTCCTTGCTGACGTTGCAGCCTTATTGGGACATGTTGGCCATCCACCAACTATTCACTACTCCATCCATCTGGACCATCCAGGGTTGCATGGCACTTATCAGTAAACAAGACTGTTGTGCTGTTAAAAATGTGTCTTATGTATTTCTGGGCCCACTGCAACTGTTTCTACTTGTGAGCATTGGTTAGGGGTCGCCGAATAGCAGGTTTATGCACAACTGCAAGCCTCTGGAGCAGGGGTCGGCAACCTTTTTGATATGAAGTGCCCTTTTCAAATTTCTTGTTAATCGGTGTGCCATATAATATAAGGCCTAAGTTTAATTATGACATCACATCAAAATCGAATAAG
>JAODTR010000007.1:1846762-1862474 GCA_025399935.1 Amblyopsis rosae | reverse complement strand
GGTTTGGGGTCCCCTGCTGGAGCTGCTGCCCCCGCGACCCGACTCTGGATAAGCGAATGAAGATGGATGGATGGATGGATAATAGTGTGATAATTCCCCCCTCAACAAGACATGTGGTAACCAGATGATGCATAGAGAATAATCTTATCGTAAAGGTCAGAACTCAGAACATAACACTGTCTAAGAAATTAGAAACTCTCTCTGTTACAATGGATGTATATTTTTAAATGGCATGTCTTCATCTGAAAAGCCAGTTTGTTGGCATGAGTACCACGTTTCTTGAAATGCAAACAACTGCTAGTGGAATAAATACAGTAAACCAAGGACTGATTTTGTGTACATTAAATAAATTCCAACACACAGTGCACTGTTAACCGTTACATTACGACATATCATACTCATGTATTGCTAATTGCTAAATTGTAAGGGCATATTTGCCCTTACAATTTAAGAGTCTTTAAGAGTGAATTAACTTAAATTGATTCCTGGAAATTGAGGTTGGAAATGGTGCTATCCTTCATATGTGAATCATAGGTTTTAGATTTGAGTGTATCCCAAATTGACTGCCATTGCACAAATGTACAAAAAGCGCTGATCAAGGTCCCAACTCCTGGAATTTGTGTAATCTCACGGAACAAAAAAAAAGTATTTATTGATTATTTTTTAAATCAATTCCTTGAATATCAGGGAATCTTGTTTGCAGATGTCTCAACATTACTGTAATACATAATAGCAATACAAATAATAGGCCCACACATTTTGCATCTCAAATACATAATCAGTAATCATTATGATGATCAATTATTAAAATAGGCATGTTTGTGGATAATGTTTTGTTCTTTTTGGTGATATTCATTAATGCTTAATTTATAATGTAATGTTTGGTATTTTTAACAACATAAAGTCAATAAAATGTTACATTACTTTTGATATCCAGAAATTAAGGGTCAAAAGATAAAATCTTAAATCCTTTATTGCTATTCCACTGTAACTTAAGTGCATGTCTCCTGAGGCGAACAAGTGGGAAATACTGGTGTGCAGTACTCTTGTTTACAATCTTTACAATCCTGTTTTCACTCTATTATAAATAGTTTAACCATTGCCAATATATAGTCTGTAAGGCTAGACACCAAAGAATAAACAAGCCTTAAATGAAGCTAGTTTATAATGAAATATGACATTTACAATGAGTAAATATTTAAGTTGATCTATTCAGCATTGGTCTATGTGTAATTAAAGCTATAACATAAACTCATAAGAACAAATAATCACATAAAACATAACTTGACTGTCTATTTTCCCATTAAATGTCAACAATGAATATGTAAAAGAAAATGAAACTCAGAAACTATTTTTAATTTTTATTGAACTACACAACAAGGTATTTAAGCGCAGCTTTATACTGTAAAGCAAACTTTACATAAGACTTTATTCCTATGTTCAGCCTTAATGGAGGGAGGGTATCCATTATGTATTTACCTTCATATTTCTGATAGGGTTAGGTTATGAGGGTGTGCTTATTTCTGTATTAGGCACAAAGGCTACATTTATAGGTCTAAGCAACATACTGTGTAAAAGCTATTTGTACTTGCTGACTGTAAATATAGTGTGTGGATCTCTTCTGTTTTTTTTACAGGCCAGACATTACTGTCTGTTTTTACTGCTGTCTTGAATATATGGAGTGAGCGCTTGGATGACGCTTTCCAATGTAGCATAAATCACAAGCCGGAGAGACAGGCAACGAGCGAGCAAGCGAGAGGAGAGAGGGATACATGAAAGAGACACTAATAGAGGTAGTGCAATATGATATCACAGGAATGCAATATACAATGACCTATGTTTTTACTTGTGTTTGCACATTTCTGTTGACGCTAGCTGCTCAAAGCATTAATGCCCAGTTTCAAATCCGTCTTTGATGAGGCTGTTAAAGATACATTGTATATAATTATACTTTTCTAAATAGCCTCACAAATAGTGCATCCTTTTTCTGAAAGTCCAGTATATAAAAACATAAACTATACATTTCACTTGAATATTTTCATTACAGTGTAGAAAATAGGCTTTGTCATTGACTGACCTGTAATATAATAATCCTAACAAGGAAAAAGCCATGTTCCACCTTGGTTAGCTGTGTATTGCAAAAACAAACAGGTTTACAGCCCCTTTCTATCAAAAACGATTTCATCCACACATACACACACAATACCTTGTACAAGTATGTTCTTTTGACACATTTGATGACAGAACACTATTGGAAGGAACATGTGCTTTAACTTGCAGCCTGTCAGCATCGTAACCCTATATTGCATACGTTAGGTTGACATCTGGTACATAGCGTTACGTAGCATTGCCCAGTACCCAATGTGAAGGCTAAACTAGCAGTGCACTTTCTTGTACTTTGTTATGCTGAAAAATCGCTATACACACTTTGCTTTGTAGATGAATAGTCTGTATGACTGCGTAATACCGATTACTATTGTACCGGTAGCTATATGGTTTCATTTGGATATGCTTTGGCTATGCTATCATTTGGCTGGGCCGTGACTTTGCGAGGGTGGTCATTTTGTGACACATGAGTCAAGTGATGGGACATGGAGTGATCAGACCTCAAGTAATCTGCGGCTTTCCCTGTTAAAATCAGCTCCCATCCAATCATACTACAATACAGTGCCTGCAACCCACCTTATTCCTGAGCGACCTACTGTATGTTCGCAGCCATGGTAACCTTAACTTCCGCGCGATGCTCAGAGAGAAACATTGTGCTCAGGTTTATTCTGTGCCATGACTGGCTAGTTAACAAATGCAAAAAAAAACTGTTAAATCAACTTACTTTACCATTGCTAATATAGGCTAATAGTAACCGGAAACGTTATTAATGCGCTATGAATCATGGGAAATATCTCTAATCAGGAATAAGGTGCATAGCAAGCAGAACTTTGATCCTCTATGTGTTTATGCCATTTCGCTTAACATCTGCTTAACAATGCGTAAAATGGATTTCATTTGTACTGTAAAGCCCTTTTTTTCAAGCACTTTACAGGCATTAAATATTAAAGGCATTCACTTATTTCTACAATGACTCATTTGAAAAAGAAATTCCTTTGTTCAGGGTTGGATGTAATTTGATTTAACAATTTCTGACAGAATGCCTCTCAATAACAACAATATGTGAATATGCATTGGGCGTTCTCAATATGAGAAGGCTCTTAGTTCATATAGTATAATAGCGCTTCCTTTATTGTCTCCTTATTCTTGACAGTCTGTCTTTAACACATCTGTTTTCTCTCAAACTGTAAAATTGAGATCATCCCCACCCATTCTTAACAATGCATTTCTGCACACATTCATACACTGAACACAAAATCTCCCTAGACAGCACTGGGTAAGCAAATAAATCCCAATCAACAACATGAATCGGTTTGAAGAAATTGACAGAAACCAGTAACCAGCTGCAAAACAATGATTCTGTCCAATGACGGGGCCAATGGAAAATAGAATATGTAACACTGCCTCACTGCTTCTGCCTTTTATGCTGCAAGTGTCTTTGGTTTTTTAAAATTTATTTATGTATTTATTTTTTACGAGGGATTATAAGCTCTTGCAAGGCTACAAATTCATAAACGTGATGCTTCAGTTTGACTTTGCCGCGATAATCAATCTGGAGAGCTTGGAAAATGTTATTTCAGGCCGGTAAACCTATATTGTGGACAACCAGCGTCGTAGTTAGTTACAGGCGTGGTTTATGTGTGATGAAGGCAGCTTGAAAACAACTCAAACGACAATGGCGGGCCGGGTCCTACAGAGGTTAATATAGTAGATGATGCAATATAGCATCAGTTCTTTTCTCAATGGAAAATATGTTGTCATTCTTCTCCCGATGAAGTATGGATAACAACTGGTAAAGATGTGTCCAATCACCTGCCAAGTGTTTTTTGAAAGCACCTGCCCTTTTAAAACAGTTTTAATGGACGGTTCTATATATTGATGTGTCTAACAGACACAGGTATAGTAATTTGTGCCACTTTAATATGTAGTATGCAGCTATCATCTAAACAGTAAAAATAAATGGTGCAGCAGCTACAGTAAAATATAGAAAGCTTTCATACCAACACTATACAGATCTTAAAGGTGACTGAAGTTGCTGATGTTTTTTCAGTTATCTGATGACAATTTGATGATAATTTCAGAATACAACGTTTTCCTTAAATAAACCTTTAAAAGTTTTCATGTAAATGGATTTTCAGAAGTCATTTTTAAACAAAGCTCAAAAGTTCTTCAAAATTTGAAATATGTTAAAACTGTGCCAGTTAGTGGATTGGTGATATCTGAGGGTTAATTAAACAAAGCACCTCAGTGATTTTGCACCTGACTATTCAATTCAAACTGCTTTCCTCCATCAACACACAATTATCTAATACAAATTAGTATGTCTATTCACATTCATGCAAATTAAAGTTGTAGAAAATTAACTGTATTTTCTTGCTAATCCCAGGCATTGACGTGTGGGCCCATTACCCACTATCTTTTGTCTTCTCACAGTTATCCACCCATAAGTTGACTCAGTTTGGTGTAATTTGGGTAATTTGAAGGGCAGGGATTTCTAATGTGGTTGAATTTCATGCAGTGATTTACTGTACAGGCTATACTTTGTAAATGTTTATTTGGTATTATGATTGTAGCCTATACGGTGAGATATAAAAAGAGGACACCATACTATATTAGCTTGTTTATGAGTTCTATAAAACAGATGTCATAAATATTTTAATGAAAATTCTGTTTTATAATTACTATACAGTATATGGATTTTAGTTTTTTTTTACTTAGTCATTTAGCCCCCTCTAGTGAAAGTGAACTAGATGATCAGATTTCAAGCAGCCGTCCCTACAAACACACACTCGCACATCCAAGTACACACACACACACCCTCAAACTAGAAACAAATAATCACCCTTTTTAGCTGAGCTGGTATTTCAATCTACATGGTTATTAAAATACTGCATCTGTTTCTCTGCACTACAGTAAAGACACCCAGTTGTAATAAATATGATGGAAAGTGTTGCATTTTAATAGCACTAAGACTGCCACTGAACAATATTTATGCCTTTATTACCTTATGAATAGTCAACTTCTATTTTGTCTTTAGTTGAGAAGCTTTTGCTGATCAGTGACAGACCTATTAAGACCAATAGGGGGCACTGTGAAACAACATAGCCAATTTCAGAGCCATCATTGTAATAGCCAAGTCTCAACAAGGTCTGTATGGCGCTGTTTTCATTTATCCACCCCACCCCCACCCCAAAAAAGAAATGTTGTTTGGAGTATGCAAATCTTCCACACACCAACAGCTCCCATGGTGTGGCTCACTTATTAACAGGATAGTTGGGAGGGTTTATGCTAATTCATTTGAATCAAAACACTCTTTCCCTTGGTTGGATACATCCATTAGCAAGTATTCTTCATGAAATTCCTACTTGCTTAACTGTAAAAAGTATGTTGTGGTGAACAGAGCACTCACATGCATTTAATGCTGAATTCACATCGCCATGCTTCACCTATTGCCGGTGTGTAGTTTTAGACAGTTTGCTTTTCGGTAAGATGAGGAGTTTCATTTCCCGTAGAGTGGATTGACAGATTTGTTAGAAGGAAAGATGGATAATATCCGCTGTGGCCAAAGGCTGCTGAGAAGGAGTCTGACACAGACACTGATTAAGCCTCTTGAGATCTGAGGGGATTTAGGGGTCTTAGCTGAGGGGGAAAAAGGAAACAAAGAGAAAGACTGAACAGGCAAAAAGAACAAAACAGCAAATTGGATTGGATGAGATGCAAGTGCCTTGTAGGCGTGGTAGTGTTGTAGTTAGCGTTGATTTACAGTTCAGTTTTGCTTCCCTAACTCCAAACCATTAGAGACAGGGCAGAGGAAGGGTATAAAGCCAACAGCAGACCAACAAGGGTAAAGGAGCATCTGAAATGATTTGACTGTTTTAGCTACTGTTTTGGAAAAAGTAGTGTTATACAGCAACGCATGTTAATGAAGGACTTAATTGGAATGCATATGCGCTTTTGTTTACACAATTCTAATACAAACTGTTTTGACTTCTCATGTTGTGACTGTCCTCTATTGCCTCGTACTTTGCCAACCGAGAGTGCAAAGGTGAGTGCTCTGTTCCATATTTATATTTGACCGTAAATGAAGTAAAAAGAGCGCAGGTCAGTGCCTTCTCCTAGGTAAGTATGCACATAGAGGTTTTGTGTTAAGTATACAGTAGACCTACTGAGTGTTGACACTGACTTAAAGTTTCAGCGTAGAATAAAATGATATTAAGGGCAACGGTCTGTCTCATATACTGTAGCACTGAATAGTTAATAGGCCATTCCAGCCGTTCAATTGGGCTGGTAAAATATTGATTGCTTTATGCTTTGAGAGCTGGAAAAGCAGAGATAAATGGCTGCATGACCAAGAATTACCCGATAAACCCCCCCACCCCAACTCAGTCATATTTTTTTAATCAGTGTTTTCTTTCTTTCATGACATATCTACATCTGTAATGTGAGTACAGCCACAGCACACAGGAGTGTCTGTTAAGTTAAATGCACTTTGTACTGCATTAAAATATGCATTATAATGTAATGCATTCCAACAATTGAACATCTATTTCCATTATTTAGATGTACCTATGTCTAGGTACTGTGTGCATCATGGTACGTCCAATTAGGAGCATGTCCGTTGATCCATGTCTAGACCATTAATGCAAGCAAGTTGTGCAGGTTGAAATTGAAAACGCCCAGATTTCAGGAGATCGCTCGGCACAATACAGGCAGCTGAGCTTGATTTCATAATCCGCATCGTGATTGAAAGAGAATTCATGAAGACATACAGGCTTCCAACCGCATTCTTCCCACTGCAAACCAGCGTGTTCTGGAACTTCATAATGTGAACTACAGTATTAATCAATTACAGAGAATAACAAGTTGAGTTCTGCACGTACAAGCACTGGATCATTGAAGCTATTAAAAGGAATTAAGCCAAAAAGTACCTTCCAAGAATTTAATGAAGCGACAACTAATTCCATTGCATGTTTGCATAATTTCACCTAAATACAAAAATGGCTTATACTTATACTTACATAAAGTACTTGCACAACATACTTATACTACATAAAATTGTATTACCGCATGGTACGACATATTGAATGTGTGTTGGCCTCCTGTTGATACAGTTGCAAAGAATCAGTCCAGCATTAATAGAGAATGCAGTTCAATAATGTCGTCGTCTGGATGAAAGAAGCCCCCCCGTAAAAACCATCACAGGGCAATCGATGTGCTTTCATCCACAGGACGGAAATTGCACTCATGCAGCTCAGCCACTATATGAGGGCCCCTTATCGAAAGCCAAATCATTAACATCAAACTTGTAGGGAAGAAATCAAAATGTCAGTCTGACCTGCAATTTCTGAGCACAAAAGAGTATTGCTGTTATTATTTATACGCTATTCTGTTCACATACATAATGTAGTCTACTGTAGATATAAACATTATTTAACTGTACGATAACTAAAATCACTGACTTCAATTTTCTATTTCAATTTTGAATAAAATACATTAATAATTTAGCTTATCTCTGGTTTTGTATATTTGTAAATGCAAACATTGACATTTTAATTACTTGCCTGTAAAATGTTTTTATTTTATTTTATATTTTGCATCCTTCTGCTCGTACTGCCCACTGAAATATTATAATGTTGCAAAAATAACAATCTAAAAAGAGCATTAGTCACCTGAAGTGTACAACAGAAATAACAGAAGGCTGATGACTACTAATTGCTATAATTACACTATAATGACAATCAATGTAATTGTAGTGTGTTTCTTTATCATAATTATGTGTCATGATTGGCATTTGATTATTTACTGTATAGAACCTTTTTTTTATATAGGGTGTACCAAAATTTGCTATTTTGTTATTTAGGTTAAAGAGTAATGTTAAGTCAATACTTCTTCAGGTCACATATCATTAATGTACTGTACATTTTCTTCTTTCAAACTTAGCATTATTTGGCGTTGCACTGTTTTTACAATAGAGAAATTAGGTCAAATTAGGTCAAATCTAACACGTTTGTTTCACAATGTGAGGCTTTGTTACATGACATCTTCAGAAATCCAACACGTTTAGGTCCCTTTAGAAAATACTACTGACCACAAATGGAAAATCAGTCATATATGATGGTAGATTTTTAATAGTTAGGTAGGTGGATAGGTAGTCAGTCAGGCTTTAAGATCTCCAAGGGGCAATTTAGTTTACAAACGCTAATCACACAGCCATCATAAAATCAATCAAGAAATAATTAAATAATAACATTAATGTAAGCATTAAGAGTCCTTGTTAAAGATTTTTTTTTTTTTTTGGTTGTTTTTTTTTACATAGGAATTGATGGCGATCCAATTATGTTAACATATCTTACCATCCTTTCTTAAACAGGCTTCTGTCCAATTTACAACATGCTGTTTCCATTGTGCCAGCTTGCGGATATTTTAAAATGCCTAACGCATCAACTATCTGTACTCATTTAAGTGATGTGACAGTTAAACAACAAATACACTTCAGTATAGACTCCAAAACCCAATGACTGCACTGTGCACAGATGTGACTTATTTTCTCAAATCATTAAATTACCCAATATGTTCCAATAGGAAGATGCTTTATACTACAGTCATGGTCACACAGATTTAGGCTATCATATACAGTACATTTAGGTTTTGACAATGGAATATTTGATGGTTTCAGTCATTGTATGGTCCGGCCTGCAAAATGAAAATGGAGATAAAACACACAAAACATAGCGACATGCACACACGTGCACGTGTGAGCATGTATGTTCACACTCTTACTCACAAACACACACACAAACACACACAAGCACACATACAAGTGACAAAAAAAAAATACAACAGGGCTTCTTGACGTGAATCATTGTTGGCATGTTCTTATTTCCTGAGCTGAAGCCTCCTACCAGCTCTGAGATGGAGTAAATGGATATTCTGGTGTATGGGCTAGTGCAGGTGACACAGGTGCCTTGGTCAATGGGCCAGAGATGCTCATGGACGCCAGAGTAAAGCGCCGGCGTGGACGACAGATCTGCCAGAACCAGATCAAATGGCTTGATCTGAAAAGGCCCCTGGACCCAAGACACACACGTAGTAGGCTGCAGGAGCCAGTGCCTCTTCCCTAGTTAGCTAGCTAACTTTCACAGTTCACAGACAGCGGAGAGGGATACATTTTTGGAGTGATGCCAAGGTCATTAAATCCAAGCTATTTCTGTATTCCGCAGTCACATCTGTCGGAGATCTGTCGTCATGGTTCTGATAACACAGGTGGTAGAATCCCTTTACCCCTGACACCTTTCCATGTTGGGAATGAGTTGTGTTATTAGAGACTATAGGATAGGCTTTCACTGCTACTGTGATTGATGCCCCACCGCTATGCATTACCATGTGAGTGGTCTGATGCCAGCATGTTGTAGATTATTTGCCTACATTTCGAGGGCTGTTCTTTACACGACATTAAACAGAGGCAGTGTGGAAGCCTCCCCCAGCCGCACCAGCCTCACATATATCACAAAATGCTTAATATTTAATAGAGGAATAGGAAGGGGAATTATTGATTACGCGCATCTCCGAAGGGTAGCTCATGTTTACAGATGTCGCTAGAATTTTGTCACCCGCAATGAAAATTGGACCTAGTCGCAGCCTTGAATCTTAAAACACAGATCTGTCGGGCACTCTGGACCTACAAGGTGTTACTAATGTCCTGAGAGACCGTAAATAACAAGCCCTAATGTGTTCGAGTGCACACAGCTAAATAAGAGTTGTCAAGAGAACATAATCTCCTCATCCCATGATGTTTTGTGCTCAAGGAGTTGCTTTGAAAGGGAAATGATGGTGATCTTTTCTTGTCAAATTGGTCATTTCAAAAGTCTACAACAGAGATATTGTGGAGAGAAGCATTAGGCGTATGTCGTGTTATGCATAAATGAAGTGTCCAAATGATAACATTAAGTCAAAAACAAAATGTTATATTACAAATATTATATTAGTTTAAATTCAATGCACATGTACTGATAATTACACTCAAACTATTTCAAAATACATTAGTTGCATTGTTTTACAGTTCTTTACAATGTACTGTAATGTCAATCACAATTACGTACATACTTTGAGCAATTTTAACATCATATAAACCATAGTCCACACACATGCATTAAAAAGGCATATGCACAGATTTGTCCATGAGGGAAATTAATGAGGCTTGCACATTGTCCCTGCTATTTTTACCTATTTAAAATGTATAGTGTGCCTATAAAATTTGGTGTGCATTTGCATCATCTACTATAGAGGTGCTTCTAGTACTGTTTTATTCCCTTCATTTCTTCTTTGCTTATTATCTATATCTCCTATCAGCAACCCTTCCTTACACCCTTCCCTTCCATCACTGCCCATCGCATTCATCATTTTTCATTCCACTTGTCTGGTTAAGGCAGCAATTACATAAGGGTGAGCGGGGCCATCCGACTGTGCTTTAGCACAGCATCTTCATCCTGCTGTTCCCAGGGGAACCCAAGACACTTCCAGGCCACCTGAGAAATATAGTCTTATCCTGAATCTGCCCTCTCTAAACACAAGCGCCGAGAAGGTATCTGCCAGCTGGCCAAACCACCTCCACTAACTTCTCTCTCCTCTTCACTCCATGGGTCTCATGTATAATTGAGCTTTCCTCCCAATCCCCAAGAGTCAGCCCCACATCTCTGTGGAGATATCTCCTCTTTTAAGGGGCCATAAGTGATGAGATGAGGTGAGGTTGTAAATAATAAAGCATACATTTATTCAAAGCCTCTTCCATTGAGTCACATACAAAGTATTTAGGCCAGCCTGGGCATGTCAGGGAATAAAACCTGCAACCACTCGTAACTGCTAACCTGCCACTCCCACTTAATTAATTTGAGTCACTCACATATTGTCATATGACCTCAAAGTGTTGAGCTGCTGACTTTACAAAAAACAACACAATCTGCAAACAACAGAAATGGTGCTACTCTGACATCTCCACACTGAACAACTATCAGGCGTCTGCTGTGTTTTGGTATCGTGAGAAACGGACAAGGCTTTCCCTGCCTTACCCAAACACACTTTTTGAGTTAGCCTATGCATTAATCATGGATGCGACAGATGGTTCACAGCTAGCCGTGAGCATATTTCTTATTATAAATGCAAAAATAAGTAGCTCTGTTTTTGATTAAACAATTTCCTGGTGTGTGCTTGCAGGAGATGGCAAGGAATAGGTCCTCACTCTTTTGGACTAATTGGATCATTCCCTTCCATTGAACTTAATCAGTCTCATTGTCTAAAAATGTAACTGATTTGTGACCAGGATGGGTTATTCTTGCTGTCAGTTTAGTCTCATTGAATGTGTCCTGCTACTGCAAGCTGATGTTTTTTTTTCTTTTTGTTTCTGCCACCCTGCGGAGGACCGTGGTGCGAAACTGTTTTGATTTGAGCTTGAAGTTAGCAAGAATGACTGACCCTGCCTAATTAATTTAATTAACTTAATTAAATTGTTCAAGTGTTTCTTAAAGTGTAACTGCGCCCCAGCTCTGAGCCTGACTCCACCCAGACAACTTTGAAAAATGTGTCAAGGAGCTGAGTGAGGGTAGGGGCTGAGAGGGGGACTTCTATTAACATTAACGTTAACATTTTGAATATTATGACGTATGAGCGTACCAAGTGTATATGAAAACTAGCCAGGTCCTGGAGTGATTTTTAACGAATATGACGTGTAGTTCTGTTTTCAGACCATAAAATGGCAGATTTTTACAAAAACTGGAATTTTGTCAATATTAACACCAGCATTGATGTGTCTCATCACAAATCAATCCTATTACTTCATTTACTATAAAAAAAAAAACTTTTAGGGTGCAGTTGCACTTTCTTATTTCTTTTTGTTTATTTTCATTTGTTCTCTTCATCCTTTGTTCAAATGTTTTTAACTGTAAAGCACGTTGAGTTGCACATTGTGTATGAAAGGTGTTATACAAATACAGTTTATTATTATTAGTTATTATTTAAAGTGCTATATACATTGTTTTAAACATGAATATACCAGCAACTACTTTCTAGGTAAAGATAACGGAGTAATGTGTCTTGAGCAGGAAATTGCATCACACTTTGTGTGCTGTAATCCAAGCGCACACGTTAGTGCATGCATGTGTGTGTGGTGGTGGTGGTGGGGCATATGTTTAATATTAAACTTAATGTTACACATAATAATTGAAAGTTTTCTTTCAATCTAATTTAACAATGAAAGTCTAAGGCTAATGTATGATAGGCAATTAACACAAATTATGTCAAGGGCGGATTAAAATTTCATTTTAATAATATATGCATCAAAGCTTAAAGAAAGTAATTAGTTTAGAAGTAGAAACCTGTAATAAACCTGCTTGCAAGAAATTATCTAACCCTATTAACTCGGTAAATAAATTATTGATATTTGGACAGTATAATTACTTTATATTCAAGGTGATATATATTTAATTGTTGTGGTGGTTGCTTTACGATGTACAGTAGTACCGCCTGGTTAAACATCCAGATTGTACATTAGTCTGGAAACTCTATAGATGTCCCTTTCAGAAGTGGTGCCAATAGGTATCAAAGAATTTTTTTTTGCCTCCAACTAATTGATTTTCAAGCTCTGGTGCTAGAGGACGATTGGACCACCTTCAACCAATCACAAAATACCCACTCCACATGATTTAAAGATGAAATGAGCGAGGCTGACCAAAGATTATCTACAATGGGTCTTCAGGTAGCTATAAGAAGCTAGGCTGGTATTCTCAGTTGACATCAGTTGATGACAGAGGCGAAGAAATATAAGAAGGTGTGTGAAGCTTTGAAAGACAGTGTGTGACTGAGCCAGAGTAAATTAACTTGGGCTGGCTTTTACTAATTGAGCAAAACAAATGCAGAAGATTTACTGTGCTGACATTAGGTTTAATGATCTAGCTTGGTATAATCGGAACCAAAATTCACTTTGTGAATAAGGCCTGGCCACGCTCCATTGGAAAGTGTTAAGGTTATTGCCACCTATGGCAGTAGACCTCTGGTTCATTTTGAAAGTGCCAATCAGCGTTGCAATAACTGTTTTGATCGCCTCATCCTACCTCTAGCACCATTTTGAAACACGCTTGACTTCAACATAATCTCACTAACCCACCCTGAGGATTTCCAGACTATAATCTCAGCAAAATCATTTTTAGTTGAGAGCAGAATAGTCGGGCGGAGCCAGGCTAGTTATGATTGATGAGTGTAAATTCCTGTAATGTCATGTTATAAATGATTTATTGTTTAGTTCTTTTTTATACTTTTTGGTGTCAAGACCTTTCTTACCTTTCCATATGCCAAAAGTAATCTAAACTCATCCAGCCCTCATTTAGTCCAAATAAATTGTGCAACACTGTGGCTCAGTCGATAGCACTGTGGCTTCACAGCAAGAAGGTTCCAGGTTTGAACCCCGGTTGTCCCTGCATCCAGTTTGCATGTTCCTCCCCCTGTCTATGTGGGTTTGCTCTGGTTTCCCTCACTATCAATGTGACCAGTGACACTGGCTCCAATCTGGTGTTGGTCACTCCACACTCCCCACTGCTCCATTGAGGGCATTGCATAGGATGAACTTCACAAATGTGTGTGACAATAAAAGAGATTCTAGCAATTTAATTAGGCCAATATGGGATGAAATCTTAAGCAGTATTACAGCAAAACTAAAGCTGTTGTCATGGTATGACAATGTTATACACTTTATGTAAAATCGTGTAATATTACTCTACCTTATTGGTCGACATCGTTCTTTGGCTTCTGACATCTTATTTTGAAAGACCAATATCCCTGCTATGGAATAATGCTCCCAGTACAGAATCACTTTGTTACACTACTGTACAGTATATATATGCTCTGTACAGTGTGATAATGAGGACCGTGTTTTGATACTCTATTATAACATCTCTACAATATTGTAGACTGTAACAGATTTGCGCTATAGCATTTTTTGACAAAGAAGCACAACTCCTCACAACATATCGTAACTTGTCAACATATGCATGTGTGTCACTGTCCATGAGGGGGTCTCTAATCGCAATTTATATACCCCGCAACTGCAGGGGAAAGCTAGTACTTTAGCAAACAATACCAATTCTCACGTAATATGGCTTTAATTGCTGTCAGCACCTACCCCCCTTGACAATGATGGGATGTTTGCCAATGAGACGTCCCAGACTAATATGCAAAGCGATGAAAATGGAAGTGTTGGAGACGGCAAAATGCTGGATGTTTTAGCAGGCAGGGTACCTGTGAAAAATGAGTATTAGACTCCTGCCTCCTGATTTTGATTGTCTCCATTGCCATGTACAAAAATCAATGACAGCAGGCAGCTTTCTTTGTTCGTTTATAATGAAAATGATATACTGAGCTAATAATAGCAATCATTTATTTTTGGCAGTCAAATAATTTAAAAAAGGGTGGCCATAGTATAGGCTCAAACCTGTTTTGATATTGCTAATTTTCAGTAAGAGGAATAATTATATTAATTGGTAAAGTGGTAAAGCAATTATGAGATATGTGGAACATATCGCATCAACATGATGAAAGTCTGCCATTGTACTGACTGCTGGCTCCAGACTTGACACATTAATTGGTGATATCCAGCTCTTATTCTGTACCGAAACACATTGACAGAACTGAAAGTTTCTAGGACATTTTATGAAGAGCGTTACGAAGATGGTCTCACTCACACACACACACACGCATGCAAGCTTACACAGTCTCAAACACACAAAGGCATGCAGTAATGCCATTGAAATACAAGAGTAGTTTGAGCCTTGTGTAGGCTGTGCGTCAGTGTTGATTAAACATTAAGGAAGAGATATAATGCCATTTTACCATTGTGAGATATCCAACCCCTTTGTACTATCATTTCATCTTTGCCCTTGAACTCAAAACGCATTGCCAAGTGACAGGAAAGAAAGAATAATGATAATGAAGTATGCATAATTGAGAACTTGAATTCATCTTCGTCCAACTTTGGAAAGTTGGTGCATTTGAGGACCCCTGAGTGTTATTTGTCAGGCGGCTGACAGGCAACACAGCGGTTGGTACTTAAAAATGGGCTGAATGCCTTAGCCAGATGGAACAGTTTTGCACAGAATGGACCCTGATTCTTGTTTTAGGTGGCTCACGGCTAAAATAACACTAAGACACCTTTTTTGCCGTAAGTCAAGATGACTTATTGTCAGTTGTTGTGTGTATTTACAAAAAAAGAGGCGAATGAAACGCTGGATAACATTTTGCTGGTAAATATATTTGAAAACGTTCCTGCAATACTTTTGAGCAACTTTAATGTATAATGTGTCAAACTACAGTATAAAGGTGATGAGCCAGAGATGTGACACGTTTTAATTAAAGGTATAGTCAGACACTCTGGAGAAAGCTTGTTGATATTCCTGTTGATAATCTCGAGCAAAACGATAACACCGCTCCCTTCAATGCCATATACTGTAGGATGCGCCCTCAGAAGCTCCGCCCCACACATTGGAAACTCATCCATCCATCCATCCATCCATCTTCATCCGCTTATCCGGAGTCGGGTCGCGGGGGCAGCAGCTTCAGCAAGGGA
>JAODTR010000007.1:1821114-1846662 GCA_025399935.1 Amblyopsis rosae | reverse complement strand
GAAACCCATTTCGGCCGCTTGTACCCGTGATCTTGTTCTTTCGGTCATAACCCACCCTTCATGACCATAGGTGAGGGCAGAGAATCCGTAAACCGTAGATTTTTGCCTTTAGTTGTTATCTATATGATTAGGCTAACTAATATGTATTTGGGAACATTGGCTGTTTCTTAATATGCGTTCATTTCTGTTTGTGCATTCTTGCGGACTTGTGAAACGTTATCATTCACAGCCAAGTACTCTTCCAATTCACAAGTTCGCATCTAGCCAAGAATGGATAAAATACCCGGATGTGTTCTCGATTTACGGTTTTTACCAGGGATGCATCCAGTGGTGACTTGTGTGTCAGGGTGTGTCAGGAACACAAGTACGTACCTAGCGTTCTTGGAATTGAGAAACAGCCCATGCTCTGGTCTGCCGTTGAGCGTTTTCACAGGGCCCGTGTATTTGTTTTGCACCTGGGCCCGTCCTGATTAAGTTACGCTGCTGTTAGCAAGCATTCTCGAAAATGCTGCCTTCATCTTGATCCATTCTTGTCAATTTGTCATACTGTAACTGCACTGTGCAAACACTGAGAAAATGAACATGGAAATATCTTATTTTTAATTATATGATTTACAATAAATACTTAATTAATTTAAAAATACAACATGTAAAAATCACTATTGATTGAAATCTAAAGTTGTGCAAAAGGTTCTAGGTGTAATGGTTTAATGATATTTTTATGCTGCTTCCAATTAACAGATTATTTGCTGCAACTAATCTTTAAACGAGGCAGACTCATACAGTAGTAACCAATCACATTGTTTTATTTCACTAATGGCAGCCTGTATAATTACGAGATCCTCTTGCAATTGTCCTTTGCGTCCACATAAATCCACCATAATAACGCTGTGTCTGAATTGAAACCATTCCATACTGAGTCCATTTCATTAAATTTCTCCTGAAATTGAATTGATTGCTGAAACCTCTCAAGCTTGGAGCATCAAGGCTATATGACCTGAGCTTGGTCCAGAGAGCAAGCAAACATACAGAGAGCAAACTAATGCACAATAGGCATTTAAGTGCTGTTTACTTGATGAAACCTGCATCCCCAGAGTATGTTTTCAACCACCAAAGTACACACAATCAATTTAGTCCACAAATCATATGAAGAAAGACTAAGCCCCTCTACAACCACCTCATTTCTTCCAAAGGACAGAGTTCTCTCATTGCTAAGTGCTCTACTTTAAAGATGTCTTCACAGAACAATAATCAAGATGTTTTTTTAGCTCTGCTTATTTAAAATGCATTTTCATTTAGCCTTCACTTCTGTCAAGACTTGAAGAAATGTATGCAAATGTTCAACTGATTTATTTTCTCTGCAGGTGTTTGCTTCAAATCATTTTAATGGATTCATGCATATATTTACCCTTATTAATATGAGTAAAACAAAAGTGTGAAAATTAAGTATTTGCCTTTTAGTTCAGGATGTAATATCTGTATTTTGAGTTGGTTACTGTACTGCCATCATTTATTATGCGGGACAAACATTTTGCCTACACCATTGTAGTGTTGATGTTATTGTATTCTAAACCAGTTTTTTTTTTTTTGTTGCTGAAATTAGCTATTAAAATATACAAACACATCATGTTACTTGTCATATGCTTGAATAGTGATGTATTTCCCTCATAAAAAAATGATATTATAGTATAACAGACTCAGTGGTTGGGTACCGGGGAATATATATATTCCATCTGTGTGCCTGAAAAGTTCAGCTTTTTCCTGTGACTTCTGTGTGACTGAAATTGAATACTAGATTTTTCATTCACAGGATAGCTTCTTTTTGACGAGGCTGCGTATGGTGAACTGCCCCTGCTAGCCTGTCTTGTGGCTCCATGCTAGCTTTGTTGTTTGTTAATGGGCCATGACTTCACGGTCCCACCTGGCATTGCTTTTGGCCATTGTATTTTGCCCTTAGGTGGTACAAGAGGCCAGTGTTTTCCTCTGCTTGTTCCTTCCAAACCAAGTCCTATGCTTCTTGGTCAAGCTGGCAATAATCCGGTGTGGGGTAGCCTACTTCGCAATGTGTGTTAAAAGGCATAAAAAGGCACATTGCTCTGTTAGGCTACATCTTTAAATGTAGTTTTAAATAGTCGTGTTGAGGAGCTTTTTCATAATGTGTCCCCGTTGTGTACGCTGTTACACGATATTACATTCATGCCATTGTGTTTCACTAATTTAGTAAAGGTCAATGTCTTCACAATAATAGTTTAGTCATTGACACAAATGTTGACCTCTATGATAAACTGGAAAATGCTGGATTTAAAATGTTATTGTTATTAGGGTTTGACACATTAAGTGTAGAAAGTTGCAAAAGTGAAAGTTTACTGTACATTGTGGATATGTTTATTGTCTACAATACATTAAAGCTTCTGAATGAGAAGCTTCTGAGTGTAAACGTGGACCACGTTTACACTGGACTTTTCAGAGGGTTGCAAAGGTTACTGGCGTATAAGGGAAATACATCATTGGTACTCTAGTCTAAATGTTACATGAGCTATCAACCACGGCGGTACAAAGATCTCCAGATCAGTCTTTGATAGAAACCTAAGGGGTCCCTTGGAAATTAATTTAGACCCAGTAGTTGTCTGATCCTTGTAGGTTCAAACACACAATCATGAAAGCACAGTTGCATGTGCGCATTTACTATCTGCTTCTACCTCCACTGATGCTTAACTCCTACAGTAGTCTGGAGGTGTGCCATGTAATCTGTTTAGAGTAATGGTTCCATTTCTCCCTGTCTGCCCAATTAGAAAGAAATTATATTTGAGGGGTGCCATCATAATGATGTGTTACTGGGGACAAAGTAAGCTCTGGGTAAGACGTTATTGAAGCACTGTCGGGGAATATAATGGCATATTTCTTATTTTTATGCAGTGTTAGATTTTAGCCCAAATTTTTGGTTTTATTTTAGACACTTCTCTGCCAACTACTGAAATGCCCAACAAACACATCCAAATTATTAAGAAGCATTCTGAAGTTGTAGCGTTTGCCTTTGAAAAATGCATTGATGTCAAATTCAGACCAACAGATTCAGTTCTTCAGTGCATGGGTGTAGGTTTGTGTGTATGTGTGCATGCTGCAAATTTCCTTTGTGAAGTGTGTGCACACGTGTGTGTGTGTGTGTGTGCGCGCGCTTGGTGAGGTGTTTGTTGTGCGCTTCTTGAGGTGTGTGTGTGTGTGTGTGTGTGTGTGTGACTGCACGCTTGGTGAGGTGTTTGTTGTGCACTTGTTGAGGTGTGTGTGTGTGCGTGCGCGTGCCTGCCTGCCTGCGTGTCTGCACCTGCTTGCACAGTACTCTGTGTTTGCATGTTTGCTTGTGTGTGAACCACATCAACGTGAAAACATGAATGCGTGTTTGTGTGTGTGCACGTGTGTGCGCGTTTGTGTTGTGATATTAGTGTCCAGCTGATACATCTAAATGAAACACCCCTGTTGCTATGGAAGCTGTCTATTCGACCATCTCAACAAATTACAAGTTGACATGGCTATGCAGAGCCTGCTTGACAATTATGTAGCATTACACATCTGTTCAAACAGAAATTAGGTACAATGAGGTACAATTAAAAGAGGCAGTAAGAATAGACAACAAATGTTTGGGGATGAAGGGAAGACTGAACTCCAGTCCTCAGATGGAGAGAGCCAATCTGTAAAATGATTGGTTGAATTTCCTGGGGCAATTCTCTCCTTCCTCACATCAATAAAACATAAACATGAATAAATGCACTGCTTTTGGCCTTCCAGGGTCCTTACTTAATTTCATGTATGCAAGTGACTGATGATATGCATGGCAACTTGTATTTACCCAGAGGGTTCAAAATAATTCCTGCTTATAATTCCATTCTTGTTAGTTTGTTTTCAGTATTTGTGAAAATGCAATACAATGTTATAAGCTACTTAGAAATTCTGTATGTGTCCCATAGCACTGCAGTAGCCAAGCTCAAATACAGTAAGCTAGGTGTGCAAGTTGTGCGTTATCCCTCTTGGTTTCGGCATTTGCATGTATAGTAGTAGCACTGTATTGACTCCAGCCAGAATTGTGCTGCCTATCAATAATGGTGGATTGTTGGGAGCGCATTGTCTGCAATGATGCAGTCCTGATGTATCCACTTAGGGAGAAACCATCTAAACACTCATCTGCCTCACTTCACTGTCAGTCCTATGGGAACATTGTCGCTGACCCAGTTTAATGGGTCAGCTCCACTTAATGAGTCATCGTCAAGAAAACCACAGTGTCGACAGCTAAGACTGACCTCTCATTGATAGATTTCGACTTCCAATAGATCCATTACAGCTGATGAGATATTTTAACTTTAGCTCAAATTCTTTGTATTTTTAGGAAAGACGGTGCTGAAATGCTCTTATACATTTTCATAGCCCTTGTTAACCATTTGGTTACATTTGACTGTGGTCAAGTCAATTAATTGTCTGTAAGAAAACAATTAACGTAATGTAATGTGTAAAGGCATGCTTTTAAAGAGGTGGATATTTCGGTGCCTTTTGTGAAAAAGGTGTTGTTTCTGAAACAGATCAAATGATTGCAGATTTAATTTACCCCCAGAGATGTATAGGGTCTCATGACACTCACTCGTCATGAGCCAAAGAGAATTGAAGAGACACATGATCAACAGGTTGGCAGTACTTTACCTCCATCCCTATCTGGGTTTCAAAGAAGGCAATTAGGCCTAACATCACAGCCATTTAACTGAGCCTTTACTCCAAATTGATTCAGACTTTGGCGTTGGTCTTTACAGACAAGGTGTGTTTAGTTATGCAAATGCTAATCTTTCTGTGTGATTGGTTAATTAACCTGTAAAGCAGATAGTCCGGACCATGGCTGTTTGAAAGCTAAATTGTGGGTCAATTGGGTTTTTAACATTTCGAGGCAGGCTCCGAGGCTGACCATTGTTCCTTCAACACTTGCATGTCTCTTTCAGCATAATGATTTGTTCTGGGGGTCCTGTGAGGTTAATGTGTTTAAACTCACTGTAATTGAGACAGTGTTTTTGTATAATTGCTCATATTACCTCACATTTTGCTTTTTTATTGCGATTAACAAACTGCCACTTCCAATACCTCCCCCATCTCCTAACAAAAACACAATTTTATACCCTGACATATGAGGATTCTAAGTCCTTTTATTGTAATTGCAACAGTTTACAATAGCCTGTTTTATGGGCCGCCGTCTTATCCCAGACTTTGAGCATCTACAAAAAAATGTATGCCAGTCAGTAAACAATAAATACACAGCCAAAGCACGTTGAAGGGAGAGGTACCGTATGAACAAGAGAGACTCCAGTTTAAGTGAGTTAATACAAAACTTCATAACAACTAATTAAAATGGGCTTTGGGGTCTTGATGACTCTACCATAGAGATTAGACACATTCATAGACATGCACAATACAATATAATGCATGATGAGTGAGAGAGCGAAAGAAGGACAAGGCAGCCGTGGTCTGCATTTCATTTCATTGTTCACTGAACAACTTTCAGACGTGGCTGTCATGAAGACATCATTCCACATGAGAAACAGACGCAATTCTTTGACAGCCTGCGAGGCTTTTTGTGATCGCTGCCACCCAGCAGACTGGCATCACTTGACAACATGAGCATCACTTGTCATTGGCACGACACACACAGATATCGTTTGTTGGTATAGGAATGCGCCACACATGCCACATTCATTCCACGTCATTAGAGGCAGATAGGTAATTTATGCTGATGAGGGGATTGACTTTTGGGAGGGTGTTTTTTTTTTTTAAGTTTGCCGCAGGTAATTAAATATGTCTCTTGTCATCACACACTAGGTGATCCTGATCTTAACCAAGTTGTATGACTTCAACCTGGGTGCTGTTACCGAGAGCTCTCTCTGGAGGTAAGGGGTTCAATGATGATTTTGTCATATGTTGTGGCACTCTACATCCAAATAGTTGCAGCTAAGTTATGCCACCAATGTAGGAATTGTGTAAAAATGCAAAAGCAGAGCAACGGATGCAGTTTGAATGTAATATATTCATGGGGAAAGCAGTGTACAGTAAGTGTGATTTATAGCGTTCTCCTTGGTTGGTTGTGAACTACCACGTTATAGTGGAAACAAATATGAAATATGTTTTAATAAAGCCATCTAATATGGCTCACGCTGTAGCATCCTTCTCTCAGCTGCCTTCCACTTTTCAAGGACAAAAGAGCACTGAAAACGGGGACTAATCTTTCGGACAGGGTCTAACTCTTCTCTACCAGTGATGTTTTTTAACAACAACCCCCATCATACCTTTCGAGAGCAATATATCAGGTATTTGTTGTTTGGGTTGAAGGTTATTCTGCCCCGTCCTAGAAAGTCCATGAGGCACTTGGACTGAATGGCATCCTCAACCTTTTGTTTCAGAGGCAAATTGACATGTAATTGCCTGAGCCATGGCATTACCATTCACTGTGCACTGAGGGGTGAGTTACAGTGCCGTGTCAGGTCATAAATAAGAATGGAATTCATTAAGGATGATAGTATGGAGCCCGTTCCCGCCTATCATATGTATTTCTTTCATGCCTTCTCTGAAGCCTACATAGAAACTCGTTACACTTTGAAATATACTTGGGAATAAGACAGTTCACCTGGCACAGAGCTTCAAATTAATATGTTTCACTAGAGGCATCGTTTAGAGTTACACTCGACACATTTTGAAACTCCACGTTGTGTACAGGAGGTATTTTATCATCAAGGTATCTGCTTAACGACAGTACCACAAGTAAATTATAGTTTACCCCCGGGTGTGCATAAGAGCTCTTAGCCTGTATATTAGAAAATAAGAGATATGAAAATGAAAAAATAATATCTATGATGGCAATGATTTATAGCAGTTTCCCCAGGCTGGTAACTAAATGCAAAGGGAAGACCAATGGTTGCCTTGTGAAACCTGTCTAACAAGCATTTAGGTATTCTGTGTTTTACATAGGTGACTACATTTACACCTTAAAGAAAATAACTTTACGCTGTAATAACCTCATTTAGGAAGCTGACTTCCACAGCTACAATTGAGGAGAAATATGTCAACTGAAAGAAATACTCGAGCACAAATGGTAATGTGTTTAGTGGTAAGCCTTTGAAAACGATGTCAACAGCAAATGGAATGATTCAGCTTAATGCACAGGCAATGATAGCAGACACTGGGTATCTATCCAATTATGCAGTGAAATTACATTTGGAGGCACCCAGGTAGAACTGAGAGAGTGGATTGGCTGGCTGTTTGTGGCGAGTAGAAATGTAAGCATGAAGAATGAGGAGACAAACACATCTACCCTTGTCAAGGAACACAAAAACTGTTAGGGGACAGGCAGTGCTTACAAGAGCAACTGTCTCTTAATGTTCTTCATTTGTTTGTTCCTGCTTGGTAATACAGTAGAATGTAGCAGACAACTGCTCATTTCGCTAACAAACAAAGGCTGTTTAGTTAATGAGGTCCAGACATTTGTTTACACTCTTTTTCATCACAGGGTACAGCATCATTAACAGATTATAGGCATTGTACAAATCACAGTTTTCATCCTCATGTAAAAATCATGGCATTCCAACAACCGGTTTGTTATAATATGAACTGATGACCACTGTCAGATATAGAGTTTGTAAGTAGATTGTATTGCACCACTTGAATGTCTTTGCTGTATAGTGTACACACATACCTCAGAGGGTAAACGCAACCAATCCGGTTCACTGGAACTAGCTTTTTATGTTACAGAAGTTAAGATAGCAGTCATTAACAACACAAATTCCAAAGAATATAGCACAGGAGGGTAGGTGTAATCAACAGAATGTCATGTGGTTACAATCAATTACAATCAGGTCATTTAGCGATGTTTCTTTTTTCCCAAAGCGACATACAGTGAGTAGTACAATTACATTACTTTTGTCTAGACAATGGTGGCCCTTTATGAACATAAAATAAAAACTTGAAGATATAGTTGATGTAATTGTTTCATTTTTAGTTGACTTTAATGAGCATCTCCCACAACATCACAGGTTCCGCCACCTGAACGTCACCTCACAGTGTTGTAACATTTTGATTAGGTTAAACAGTGCTATATGATGCACATTCTTTCTCTGTCTAGACACATGGTTAGTGTAGTGTTAAATGCTGGAAACATAATATTGGTTGTATCTTTGTAAAACAGATTGCATTGCCAAATGCTTTAGTGGATCGACATATAGCCTAGACTATTAATACAATAACCCAGCATAATGTACAGCATACAGTATCATATTTTCAGAAATCGTCTTTAGATAAACTTAATTCATGACTTCCCAGTTTAAAAAGGTTAATTCATAATGTAAAATATTTCACTCTCTGAACACACAAATGTTTTTTTTTTGTAGATCGGTGGATTATGGAAGTACCTATACAAAACTAAATGACAAAGTAGGTTCAAGAACGGTTTTAAGTTACCTGTATGTCTGTCCAACCAACAAAAGGAAGGTAAGACAAGTCTCTGTAATTTTTTATTTCTAAGATTGACATACTGTTACAGAATCTATTTGTATATGCATGCCACACTCACTCACTCACTCTACACTCACTCGCTGTCTCGCTTTCGTTCCACCCATCTAATACTGGCTCTTGTGTTTGGGCCTCTTCATTAGATAATGATGCTTGGCGACCCGGAGGTGGAGAGCGCTGTTCTCATCAGTTCAGATGAGGGGGCAAGCTTTGAGAAATTTCCCATTAACTTCTATATCCAGAGCCTGCTCTTCCACCCGTCACAGGAGAACTGGATTTTGGCTTACAGTCATGACAGCAAGGTAGCAAGACCTATTACGGTCCCCAGAGGGACCTTTTGTTACATACAGTACAATACAGTACAGTGTGATACCTTAACCAGTTGTGGTTAATTTTAGGATTTTTTTCCTTCAAATTTTGCAGTTGTACAGTTCATTGGATTTTGGAAGAAAATGGCAGCTTGTTCACGACAACGTGATGCCGGGAAGATTTTACTGGTATGACACACAACACTGTATATATTTGAGCATGCGTGTACTGATTGATTGTAATTTACATAATGACCTTAGAAACGGAAGGATCCAATGATCACATGTCCAACACACACACACACATCTTCCCCGCTGCTTCAGGCGGGCTGATTGCAACACACCTCACGTACCCTTAAATGATTATTGTGGCTCTCCTCTATGGCACAAATATGACACGCTGTTTTTGTTGTTGCTGTCATTTGGTAATCTCAGCCACACTCACGCAAGGCAGTGAATATTGATGGGAGCTCGCTTATCCCTGCTTGTCAGAGTATGTGTCAAGCCCAAGTGCCTTTTGAGCTCGGAAAGAAAGTACATTGTGTGGAGGACATCCTCTCCACATGCACGAACAGCGAGAGAATTGATGAACAGGAATGCCATATTGGGCTGGTGGCGCTCTAAGTGTATGTTTTCCCTTGAAAACCAGTGCGCTGTGAACAGAGCTTCAAATATTTAAAATAATAGCATTGGTCTGGAATACTGTTCTTTTAAAATAATTTTTACCTGTTAACCCTATAATACCCAGATCTGACTCGATGACCTTGTGCTAACTTCTGTAACCATTTTGTAAGCATAAATATTTGCAGTAGTTAATCAACCTGTCAATTCCTAAAAAAAAATTATGAATATTGTAAATTGTTATGTTTCTTAATCTTAATGTATGCATTATATTTTTGTATGTCTTGTATTAAAGATAAGCAAATTTAAACAATCTATACAAATATAAATGATATACAAATACATGTATTTCAAAATCTTGACCTCATTTAAAAACCTCCGAAAATCATCTTTCACATTTTTGTGGGGCCCCAGTCCACAGAACCACAGCAATTAGACAATATAACGTTGCAGCGAAGGTCACATTTTAGAATAAAAACGGTTCTTTAAATGATTCTGTAATTATGCAGTGCTACATGCGTCCCGATGTTTCGCTGAATAAGCGATGTGTATCTCATTCATGCTTATTCTACTCTTTCTTCCTCCTCCCGCTTGACTCTCCTGCCTCAAACACATCACCCTGCTCCTCTTCCTCATCCACCACCCCCCTGCCCCCTGCTCCTCTCTCAAGGGCGGTAATGGGCCTGGACAGAGAAGCGGACGTGGTCCACATCGAGACGCGCATCGCAAAAGGCCGTGAGTGCTGCTGCCGCCGCTGCGGTTCACTGCTGTAGCGAGACCCACAGGACCCCTTGCCTCTCATTTAGAGAGAGGTCACTGGGAAGATGAGACCTGTTCGGCTGCTCAGATTAGTCCCAGAAGTCTTGTGGAGTGGAATAGTGGCCTCTTGGCGAAAAGGGGGAGTTATAGTGGGTTGATCGATGTTTCTTCTCTTTAATCTTTCCCTCGTGTGCAATACAACAACTGTAGCTCTCCCTCCATGGCAATGGACTATATTCTCTCAGACCATTTCCCTTGTGATTAAAGCTAAATCAGCATTCAACTGTGTTTGTATATTTAACAGTTTTATTACCGTTAAATCAAAAATACAAAATAAATCTGAAACAGTACTTTGCCCAGGTACAGTATGATATTATACTAATACCAGTTATACCCCTCATCTAGAATGAAAGATTAAATTAATCTGCAAAATAAATTAAACATAATCCCCTATCTTAATCACAAACATTATAAGCATTCTTTTTTATTATTATATTATACATATCATATATTATATTATATATTTATAAGTATATAAATCATAAAAACATTTTCTGGGACACGTTTTTCTATAGACACAACCTTGGCTGTCACTAGTCTGAAACAATGTATTACCTCAACTTTAAAAGTGAATATATAGATATATTCAACGTTGAAATAGAACCTCACAGGTAAGTATAAAATAATGTTGGACATCCATTTGAAAAGATTTTCTGTTTTCATTCCAGGTGCCCAGTATGTAAAGTGCCGAGCCCAGCGTTGCACAGAAGTCAACAGACAGTACCTTTTCCCTGGATATGTAGACACTAACTCATTGGTTGTGCAGGATGAATATGTATTCACACAGGTTAGTTTGCAAATACCTTACATTTTCTCTTACATTTGTAAACTTACCATTCATGAAATCACACCAGCACTTTTCAACCCCTTAGACAAACACAGCAGTTTCTGAACTTCAACACTTATATAATAGCTTTTCCAAACACACCTGTTCCACACTGGCCTCTGTGCATTTTGATTAAGTTGTCTTGTTCATGTGAAGGCGTGTTTTTGTGTTTGTTTTTCTGTATGGACAGAGCTCATGCCAGAAAGATATTTTGGAGCTAAGAGAACATACTGTAGCACCGAATGCCATCTTGGTATCCTTATGGTAATACCATTCACAATGGCTTTGACTCCCATTAGACAGTGGCAGTCAGCATCATTATTAAAGATGACATTTTTAAGCTTTTATGCTTTCTGAGTCTGGAGGTTTAGAGTGAGTCACATTTTACTCTTTCAATCTCAATAAATGACCATTTTGCTGTTTGTTTTTCAAATGTATTTATTATTGAAATGACATGATGTCCCAGTTGAGCGTTGACCCAGTTTCACTTTTTTGCACACTTTATTCAGAGAATTGATTGGAATGGTTTCAATCTAAGGCAGAGTCTCGAAAAAAACGACCACAGTATGATTCAAAAATGATTGAATAAAAATGTCTGAATTGAATTTAGTTGAGATGAGATTGACCGTGGGCCGATGCGGGCATAAGGAAGATGCTGTTGAAAATAACTGGCCACAGCTGGTGTGTCTGCAAGGAGCTGTGGTGGCACAGATGACTTTCTTGTGACTTTCATTGCTCGGGGCAGTTGGATTTAACTTGACAAAGAGTAATGAGGTTATCGATTGGGCTACAACGAAATAACCAGTCTTCAACACCTCTGAAGTCTCCTGGGAGAGAGAGAACGGCCAAGTGCAACATCCTCAGGAATGTGCTCTGGGAAAATGCAGCTCATTGATTTTCGATAGATTATTCCATTAGAGTCCTAATGTAGTGCGTTGGGGGACAAACACCATCCCTCTAGTTGATTAGAAAATAACCAATCAAGAAGCATTGTCGCTATGCCCATGAGTACATGGGAAAGTGTTAGTGCACTAAGATCTACGCACTGAAGATAAAGCCAACACAATTTTCAGTGTCTTTACAGCTTTAGGCTAAGTGAGATAATGAGAATAATTTGTATTTTTCTTTTTATTTCACTTTGGTTTTTGCGAATCTTAGAGAGGGATGTATTAGTCGCTTTCCCAGGAGCTACTAATAAAACCCTAAAACCATTTTAACTTAATTTCCTCTTTTCAGGATTACGTTTAGAACAGGGAGTAATCCGTGTTTTTTTCTTATTATTGGTTTTTAAGCAAATAACAGTAGATGTTTTCTTTTCTTTTGCTTCTCCTATTTTATATGTATGTAATATATTTGATAGGTTTTATATTTATTCACTATGAACATATTCCCATAAGACTAATCAAAATAGCACTGTACTAAAACGGTAAATTGGCTGCATTTACTGCTTCTAACCTACAGCCCACTCAAAGCGATGTACAGGATTGCCTCACATTCACCCATCCATACAGATGGTGGAAGGATTCATTTTAGGTGTCTTGCTCAGGGACACCTCGGCACTTGGTCAAAAGTTGGCAGGGTTTGAACAAGTGACTTCTCGATCAGCTGCACCCACTGTGCCACTGCCACCCTCAATTAGATATAAATGGCGTGGTTAAATTTTTCCTGTGTTCTAATGTTATCGTTTCATTGTAAAGGTGACCAAGTCTGGAAGAGCCAGTTACTTTGTGTCCTATATGAGAGAATCATTCAAGCGGATGAAGTTGCCTAAATATTGTCTCCCAAAGGTACGCACCTAAGTAATTAACTGACCTATTAAATAATACCAGGGGGTAAAGATTTACATCAAGCTTGACTTTTTTTGTATTTTAATCAATGAGGTAATCCACTGTTTCTTAATGAACCAGTCACTGCTTATACTACCAACAACAGATTGCTTTTCATTTAATTTGTTCTGTTTATATGAAAGTACAGTACAGTGCTTTACATTAATATTCACTCCTTGTTCGACTTAGGCACAATTATTGAGTTACAACCTGAACATAACCTGGATATAATAGATGTTTTTACTGCATGGTCTACAAAACAAATGAATACATATTAAAAACAACTCTGCCAAATAAAACAGTACTTCATTGTAGTGCATGGATAAGTAGTGTTAGACAACATGTGTGTTTTCTTACTTTTACTCCTTTCCAGGACATGCATATCATCAGTACGGATGAGAAGCAAGTGTTTGCAGCAGTTCAGGAGTGGAATCAAAACAACACTTATAGCCTGTACATCTCAGACTCGCCTGGGGTCTATTTCACGCTCTCACTGGAAAACCTGAGAACCAGCAGAGGACCTGCTGGAAACCTACTGGTGGATTTCTATAAGGTGCACAGCACTAGAAACACCAAAGCCAGCTGCTGCTTGAAAACCCCTAATGGCGCTGTGAGGTTTCCAACTATATTTAACTGTCAGTGCTTTTATTTGTTTTTGATACATCGATACATATGTCCAGCAGCTGATATAATGACACCATCAGCGATAAAGTTGCCAATGTTTTAACCTGGCTTGAAATGCCTTTCCACCGGGTTGATTCCCCACGAAATCTGCTGAATCGATTTACAGCACAACTGTTTATATGTCAGAACATGTGCAGTAGCTTCCGAGGTCCGCTCTAAAGGTGGTACTGCTGCAGTGACTCGGCTTCTGCGTTTGCTGTTGTTTATTTGCAGGTGGAGGGGATAAACGGCATGTATCTAGCCAATAAGCTGGTGGATAATCAAGTGAAGACTTTTATCACTTACAACAAGGGACAAACATGGGCACTTCTCCCGGCTCCTACCAATGATGTGGCCGGAAATAACCTTCACTGCATTTTGGTGAGCTTGAGCTATTGAACTGGAATGAATGTTCATGGGAAATGAAGTTTCCGACACACATCATTCATCAAATGTTTCGGCCCCACTGGCTATGGTCTGAATATTATTTCATATAGACTTGCATTTGTTCAAGGCCAGGTACTCGTTTCAGCATAACTTAAGCCTTTTTAGCTTCCTGAATGGCCATGGAAATGCTTGGCTAGAATATTCTCATTAAAGGGTCTTTGCCTTAGTGTGTAGCGCGGTGCGACGTCACGCTTTGTTTCAGGGGTTCAACCATTCCATTAACCTCACTGATTTCAATTTATGACATATAGTCACAGCGTTAACATAATGACTGGCTGACTTCACTAAGTTGTAGTCCTGTACAGTATGTGTTCTAGGTTGCAACATGGCCTACTGTGCATGTCTGCTAAAATACCATATGAAGTGATTAATAATAATGATTTTCAACAACAATGTGTTTTCAGGGTCATGCAATGACCAATTTGGCCTAATCTATTTTCCTGAACTCCCATCTTAGTGATCTGAAAGCCCTTATTGATGTTTTTCAAAGTGCTTGAGTCTGAAAAATTACTCAATGATGTCTTTTCATATTTATCAGTGCATCTTGGAACATTTTAATTACATGCCTTGTTTGCGTTAGAAGGAAACAATATAAACCTTCTTCTTGTCCTCTCAGCCATTTTCATTTTGCTGGCAGAAGAGAAAATGGAAAGGAATCTTGGGTTTTTAAATTGTCTGAAATTGGTGGCACTTTGTCTCAAAGGGAAACATAGTTTGAAGGCGAAGGCGGTTATAATTGCATCTGTTAAGATCTGGCTGAGTCACATTATTTCAAGTCTTGATTGGAATCCATTTTATTTGCAGCCCTTGTGCTCCCTCCATCTGCATCTCGAGATGTCAGAGAACCCGTACACATCTGGACGAATCTCCAGCAAAGAGTCTGTACCAGGAATCGTCGTGGCTACAGGTTAGATGGTTAAATGGTTGTGAATTAGTAATGGTCAAACTTATTGGGTGAGTTATCAACCGGTAAAGGTGCTTTATGTGTTGAGTTAAAAATAGAAATCTCATTTGAATTTATTCTTGGAGTTGTGCAGCGGTGCGGCTACCGACACATCTTACTGAATCACTGCGATTCCCCTCGTAATAATTTAATTTAAAGATGCAAATATGACCCATAAATGTATTAATTTAGACACCATAATTAGGTACCCATAAGCCAATTTTCTGAATCACTGTCATCGTCCTGGGATATTTCTCTTTCAAGAATATAAGGGTTTGTGTTTCACATCTGGGGTGGAACAACGGCAAGCTGCAAAACTGTCCTCCAGCAGAGGACATGGACACATTTTTTAAAATAACTATGCAAATGTTAAATGAGGTTTGTGCATAGCTATGGTGTAGCATTGCAGTTAACCTTGTCTTTACTATGCAAATACATATTTTATTATTTATCTTTTTTTTATTTTCAGGCAACATTGGACCAGAGCTGTCCTTTACCAACCTTGGGATGTTTATAACATCTGATGCAGGCAATAGCTGGAGACAGGTGAGGCCCATCAGGTAATGCTCTCCCAGTCTTTATTTAAAGCTGCATATGATAATTATTTTATAGTGCAGTTGCATTATTTACTTTTAATTGATATTGTAAATAGTCTTCCCAAGGGCATGTGAAACCAACAGGTGATTCCTTTGATTTGTAAGTACAGTATAGTACTGTATTACTGGTTGTTCACACTAGTTTGACCAACCCATGCACCGGCACACAGGAAAGGCTATATGGTGATATTTCTACAGCAAAAAAAAGCATAAGACTATGAGAGCTTTCAAATATGCATTTTATGGAAAATATACAGCATATCTATGCAATTCCTTATCATATACAGTATGTGGCTTTAAACATGATGTGAATACGTGTTGCCGTAAATGTTATGCACAAATATGTTTATTTGTGTACCAAGTCTGTACCACATCTGTATCTTCATGTAGATTTTTGAGGAAGAGCACAACATATGGTTTCTTGACAATGGCGGTGCCTTGCTGGCTGTATCACATACAACTGCACCAATCCGATACTTATGGTAGGTGTAGGTGCAAGTGTGTAAACTGTCAATGGCTCGTAATTTGTTCTGTAAGGCCTAAAAGAGAATCCCTTGCCCTCTGGAGAGAATACATTTTTCTGGTGTAGCTGCATGATCTTATTTTCCTGTTGAAATGATGAGGGGCTGAGTTTGGCATGATTGCCATGGAAGTACAACAGATTTTTTTTTTCTTTTTCTCCACACATCAAACCAGCCAGAAAAGTGTCTATTACTGTGTTGCACCGCTGGTGGGCATCTTTTTGACAGCTTTTATGTAAATGAAGCTATGAGTAGGTATGAAAAATGAAGAGCCTCGCGAGGTCTGGCTCCTCGTGTTGTGAGAGGTGTCACACCGTCTACTTTGATGTGTAGCAGGCTTGCATGCCTGTCTCATGATTAAGCTCTGTCAAAGGTCATCTGAAACCTCTCAAATGCACTTAACATATATGAGGAACCTAGAACACATGAAACGTGTTTTAATGGCAAGGATGCTATGGGGGTCAGGGGGAGGGGGATTTGTCTTTGAAAGGTGATACTTTTCAATTACTTAACATAAGCTAATAAAATAGCAATCTCAGTTCAGCACTTGATCATCTTGGATTCAAGAGGATAATAATCACTGTGATTGTCGTCGGCTGTCTAACGCAGGACCCTATACAACAGTTTGACACGCGCCTTTTATTGGTTATAATAGTAATACACGCCAACAGAAAATGATGGTTTGTTTGTTGAATTATTTATTCGGCTCCGCCAACACAAATAGTCCCGTAACCATAGTTCTAAACTTCTATCAACACTCTCTCTGGTTCTGTGTCGGCAAATACGTGACTGGACTGTCACCAAGCAAGCTAGCTTGTTACATATGTACGTTTTCACGTTACCGCAGGTCAGCTATACTTTGTATCCAATGCATCCATATTTGTGTCATTCATATAACATTTGCCTATTTCCATTTATCACGCAGCCAGTGAAATAACATCTGTTGAGTGATTTTAACATCTTATCAGAAGTTTGTTGTTTTTGGAATTAGCAACTGTTATTAGAAGAACACTGGTAAAGTGGAGTGATACATGCGTAGCTAAAAGTCCCAGTGGGCTAGACTGAAATATTGGCACTCATGGAATCCTATTGTCCAATCAAATCACTTGGTCGGAACTAACTATTGTATAGCATACATTATGCATACACATTCTTGAGTTTCACTAATTAGTCTTAATGGCTGTCTAATAGATAGATAGACTGACAGACACTGATGGATGTATGGCTGCGTGGATGTATTGATGGGTTATTAGATACTGTATACTATATACTATATACTATATAGATAGTCAGATGATATACAGTGTAGCTACCGGTGTATACAAGCAGATATATGAACAGATTGACACAGTGCTAACAGCTGTCTTTTACTGTGGTGCAGGATAAGTCTAGATGAAGGCAAGAAGTGGGATCGCCACAGTTTCTCTCTAGCACTGCTGTATGTAGACGGTGTTTTAATGGAGCCGGAGACAGAGAATCACATTGTCACGTAAGTAGGAGAAGAAAGCAATGTTCTCAAGGACTAAAGCATATATCATAGTTGTTAGGTTTGTTAAGGACTGCTTTAGTCTTGTGTTCACTTGAATGAAGCAAGTTCCAACTCCTCATACTTAGGAATGGTGTATTTGTCAACATTAAAAGTCTTCTGCTTAAGTGGGTAATTACCTAGTTACTGCCCAACACTAAGATAAATGACTGTGTCCCTGAAAAGCTCCTTAGTTATGCTCCTCTAATGTTTCCCAAGTTTCTTCGGACACTTCAGCCACCGGTCAGAATGGCAGCTGATCAAGATCGACTACAAGGGCATCTTTAGCAGAAGATGCATGGATGGAGATTACCAGACATGGCACCTACACAACAAGGTAGCAGACATATTGAGCAGCATTGATTCATTGTCAACATCAAGAGATGTGACCCGGGCTGCTGTCATTGTATGACATAAACATATGTACCACACTTATGCATGAACTAATTAACGAAATGACTTACTTTCTTTCTTTCTTTCTTTCTTTCTTGTTCTCATACAATTGTGCAAGGGTGAGCCATGTGTGATGGGTGAAAAGCAGATCTATATGAAGCGCAGGCCGGGCAACCGCTGTATGCTGACCCAGGACTACTCTAGAATCTATTCCTCAGAGCCCTGCCTCTGCAGCTCATATGACTTTGAATGGTAAACATATTCTCTTGAAGACTTATTACACGGAGGTACCCCTTAATGAATGCACGAACCTGAAAGGCCATTGCATGTTTCACCTCTGGAAATGTTATTGAATTGTTTTAAATATCTGTTCTTGTCATATACAGTATATAAAGCTAATTGATTTGTCCAGACTTTGTACAGTTCATATAGTACATCCATTGTACAGTGGCTGTGCAGAATAGTTTACCGGCATCACACAAAACGTAAGACGGGGCATGCGCATGAGAACGCCACCAGGAAGTAATAGGGTTTAACAGTTTACATGATAGAATTATTCTTTCAATCTGGTCATGGAACAGGTTATACTACCTATCTGCTTCGGAATGAAATTTCCAAGCATGGTGTTTATATGGAGCATTTTCTTTCAGGTTTTAATCTGATTCCAATCGGAATAATATTGTACATGTAAATGCAGCTACTGTGTGGGGCGGAGCTGCTGAGGTAGTTTGTTTTGATATGAGCTTGAAGTTAGCAAGCATCTTGAGAATTACTAACCCTGCCTTTAATACCGTATTTATATTCCTAGATTTATTGTATAACAAATATACATGCCTTCAATAAAGCTAATTATAGTTTGCAGGCTCTCATTGTGTGTTTGGAACTTTGGATACAAATTTGCATAGTGTCTAATGACTCTAGACATTAGACTAGAATCACATAAATAAATAATGAATCGCTAAATAAATTTTAAACGTCTTTTTATCACAGTATCTGAAATTCTGTTTGATCCAGCTTTTCTGACAGCCATTGCTCAACTCGTGGTCCCAACAATATTTTTATCTTTGACGTGGTTGACCGACTACAGGAGCTTGTTGACGTGTTTACTGTTTCGTGATGTCCCCTGGTGTTTGCAGTGACTATGGCTACGAGCGCCAGGCAGACGGAACATGCACCCCTGCGTTTTGGTTCAACCCAGACGCACCGAGCAAGGCCTGCATCTCTAGCCAAAGCTTCCTCAACAGCACAGGGTAAATGGCATCAGTGCACCAACCACCACAACATACATTCATAAATTTTATTCAGTTCTTGAAAACGACAGAACATTTTCTGTTTTTAAAGGTGGAGTCAGATTCTGAAGAACGTTTGTTGGTAATCAAACTCAATTAAAGCAAAAACATCTCTCCCTTCAATGTCGTAATATACTGTAGGGTGCTGCTCCGCCCACTACAGAGGAAATGCATTGGCAAGGCTAGTGTGGTTGCGTAAAAATCTGTATTCTTCATATGTTTCCATTACAAGCAAAGGTGACGTTTAAGCCATTTCAATACATTTCTCAAAAGTGATTTTTCTGTGAAATGTAAGCATGAACTCAGTGTGCCAGGCCACGTTGAAGCAAGAACAAGCATTTTGGACCACTTTGCACACAATTTAGGGAATATGTCTACACCACACTAGCGTGTGCACCACTTGTGTTCCCATTTACAGGACATGAGCTGTGTAGAAACACCAGATTATATTTTCAGCGCGCACACAGACTTGACAAACAGTATATTGTCTTACATTCACTGACTCCACCTTTAATGTGGACAGTAGAAGTTCATTATTAGAGGCCTCAAGGGGTGGGCTTAACATCTGTTGTGTTTATAAGGTATCGCAAGGTTTTGTCCAATAACTGCAAGGAGGGGGGGAAGAATGTGTACTCCCCCAGGAGACAGGCTTGTCTTCCTAGGCCTCCCAAAGGCCTCCGCTTGTCCACCAGTCAAGGAGAGCTCAGCGCTCCTGTTGGCAGCAATGTCACTTTCCTGGTCGCTCTGGAGGATGTGAGTCATTAACATTTAAACATGCACGTATTAACAGTTAGAACACTGGAGCACAGAGAGGTAGTGTTTCCATCGTTCTATACTGTAATCTTACCGGTATACTGTAGTATCACTATGCAGTTTCATGACATTTTTCACAAGGCTTTCATATGTAGGGTATATATGTAGAATCTCTGAGCAGGATTATCTTTTATTGTTCCGCATTGAAATCGCTGGTTTAGCCTATTACACTAGCAGCTGATTTAGTTTGCAGCTACTTTTCGTATGCACCGGGGAGCTGTGGTATTGTAACTCTGCGCTCTGCCCAATACACACTGTAGAATACAAACCCCTTTAATAATAGTGCTATTTTGTTGATGTTGTTTTCTTCCTGTATTGTCTCAGCAGAAAACAAGGCCTCCCTAGACTACCAACTACTGCCTTTTAGTTTAGAGGCACGTCATGATTCCCAGACTTTTGTCTCCTTAGCTTTTCATTTATATATTCTTTCCCCTTCCTGTCTGGACTAGTTTTTGTCTCTTTCCCCCTGCTACTGTGCTCCTGAGTATTTGTGACATCGTTTACACAAGTAGGATATCTCATCCCATGCACTTAAGTGGACCACATTCCCTTGTAGTTGGTCTAGGAGAAAGCATCCTGACTTAAGCCGTCTTGACAGATGCCATCTCTTACCTTTTGTCTATAGGGAGACTCACTGAGGACCAATATCCAGCTAGACTTTGGGGACGGCATCAAAATCACGTACTCTAATCTGAGCAGGATGAATGACGGAATCAAGCACGTCTATCAAACCACGGGGATTTACCGCGTGACAGCTTTTGCAGAAAACAGCCACGGATCTGTCAGCAGCTCCATGTATTTACACGTCACTAGTATGTGAATGAGCGGTGCCATTCCAAATATGTGCTATGTTACATGTAAAGCTGTGTATACACTAAGATTTTATCACGTTTTAAGCACGATTTTGGCTGTTGCCGACGCTGAATCGGCAGCCTTTTGAGACTGCCGCAAGACTCGTACGACAAGCTCTTTGTATCTGAGGCTCTGGCAAATATATGACATCTGAAAATTCTGTTGTGCATTGTGTAGCATGAGCACTTATGCTGAGTGCAATTATACCATGTCTCTGCCATGTTCTTGAATGGAAAGCTTAACCCCATCAAGAGCAGTTGTTGAGCCTATAGGAGTAATACTGGTTGAGTCAGCAGCAGCCATAGACAATTTCAACAGCTCATACTAACAAAAATACTTGTACCTTTTACCTCCAAATCTCTTTGTAAAATTTGACACTCAGTATTTTCATGTCTAAATTTGACGTATTCTCATTTCATCCATCTTAATTTAAAATAAATAACTTAAAAGAAAAGTAGTGCATAGCTGCGCTCTCTGTTCTTGTCAACAATGTGCACACAGAGATAGTCAGTCATTCACGGCGTAAATGGGAGCGGTGACTTCCGTCAGGACTATTAATTCACAGTGTGAAGGCTATACTGTTCAGGCGAGATACTTTCATTACAATGTATACAGTACCAGGCTTAACCATTTTAATAGGATCTCAATCGTTACATCTTATTGTGCCTAATTTTTCTTTGTGTGCGATTATAAGAAAATGTCTTGCACAAAAATTATGTATCTAATTAATTATCTGCTTAGCTTTGGCACTGTTTTTACAGTGTTGCACATGCACAAAACTAATTCAGACGTGTGTTTGTCTTGTATTATCACACATCTATTACAGCTTGTGTAATATTTTGATTAAGAATAATTTCATATCATTCTGGAAGGGTGGTTACTACATCGTAGAATCAGTTCTTGTAAGCATTGTGGAGTAGAAATGTATGTGTTTAATATATGCCTGCATACATTCTGTAAGTGTATACGCCAACATTTGTACGCACGCGTGTGTGTGTGTGTGTATGCTGTATGTGTGTGTGTGTCTGTGTGTGCTCATGGGTGCTGGTGGGTGGTTGTCCCCCGCCTCAGGTCCGGTGGAGCATGTGTACCTCTCAGCTCCTGTAGTGGCCGTCAGGGGCAAGCAGGCTAATCTGAGCGCCTTGGTTTGGCCCAACCACTCAAAAATCCTGACCTTCTTCTGGTGGTTCGAAAACAGCTCCGAGGTGAGACCGCCCCCACCACCACCACTCTGGTCCTCCTCTTCCATATTACACATTTTCTCTGCCCGCTTTACTGCCGGGTTTCTCTTTTGTCTTCCCCTCTTTCCCTTGATGTCCTTGTGATGTTTACCATATAAAAATGTTAGCCCGTCTGAGCCTTCACACAAATCATGCAAAATGGTGCCATAACTCCATGTGACTGCTGCATGTTATTGTCCATCCTTTATTGTCAGTTGTGTTTATTTATCACGTTGATTGGCTTCCCATGGCAGCCTTCATTTTATACGCAGGGTTATGCTGTGTACGTTCAGGGCTAGTACTGTATGTGGGCTACAGCGCTTTTAACCACTTGTGTGTGTGTGTGTGTGTGTTTGCACGCCATACCCTTTTGAACACTAGCCCATAATAACCTTGGAGGGAAGCATCTCTTACACGTTCCTGAGGGAGGGAATTAACAAGGTCACCGTCCAGGTTGCCTCTCTGAGTGCCGTCATGCAGGACTCAAAAGTCATAACTGTGAAAGGTGAGTGAGAGAGACGATGCTGAAAAGCCTTTTCTTTGGATTTGTTGCGTGAGTATGCAGTGTGCCGTCTGTTGGACGACAAGCCACCTTTCCACATAGGCAAGCGGCGCCATGTTAATGCCACGGTGTGTGAACAGATGTTGATGAGCAATTAACTTCACGTCTTAAGTTATCAATTGAGCAAAAATACACTAATCTGCATGTTGGATTCATCAGAGAGATAATGCTCAAATAATGTTAATATTTCTTTCGTTCTTTCTTTCTTTCTTTCTTTTGTACATGGATTGGATTCATTAGAGAGCAAATTTGGGTATCAAATAATGTTATTCTTCCCTTTCTTCTCTATCTTTCTCTTCCTTCCTTCCTTCCTTCCTTCCCAGAGTTCTTCAAGTCCCTGCTGCTGTCGTTCTCTCCGGCCCTTGATGAGCACAACCCTGACATTCCCGAGTGGAGGGAGGATGTGGGCCGTGTGATGAGGACAGCTCTGTCACAGGTACACCATGTCACCATCCCTTCAAGACACAGGAACCCATCCCGGAGTCCCGCTAGCCACGTCAAGCACTCCTACCAGAATTACTATTTTATACCCCGGACCTCGGTGACATAGACGTCTGCCCTCCACGCTGCTGTAGCAGCTTGTCCTGTTACATGGATCCTTATGGTGAAATAAAAAAGGTTTTAATAGCTTCATAGGGTAATGTCTGTAGTTCCATGCCGTTTACATGGCATGGATATCAATTGAAACTACTTAGAAAATGTGTGCTATCTTACGCTGATGGTGAATGTTCAGAAAGATAGATAAATATATGATATAGACCAGATGCTATGATAGACCAGAGGTTACAGTTACAGTCCATTTGAGGTTATTTTGGTGGCATCTACACTGTATAAGCAATCTAAGGTAAGTGATGGGCTTGAAATAGTTATGAGAAGAAAAATATACTGTATACGTTATTTAGATCTACCTAGCCTTACTTCTGTTTCAGCCAAAGCTTTTGAATTTTATACAGTAAACACTATATACACCTACACACTAGAGTCCATTTAAGTTGAACTAGAAATGGAAAGGCTTTCAGATATAAATATACTGTATAATAGTAATAGCATAATAATTTTTTTAAATATTTTTGTGTATTATTTTTTTTATGTTAACGGTAATATATATAAAACGGTTATTGGTGACATAGACGTCTGCTAAACAATGTTAATCATTATATTACCGGTAACATTCTTTTTTAAAATATAATTATCCTATACTAAGCATGCAAAACAAACAGGAGCATAATAGCCTATGTACCTTCACGCTTACACTGGTCTTGTGCTAAACGAAAGTATAATTACAAGTGGTTCTGCTGTTGCAGGTGTCTGGGGTTCCTGAGGAGCAACTGCTGGTGTCATTGTACCCTGGTCTTCCCACAGTAGCAGAGCTTTTTATTCTGCCCAACATAAATATGGCATCTGAACAAAAGAAAAATAATGAAGAGACCCTACAGAGGGTATGATTGACAGAATGGAAATTGAAGTTTTGTGGTGAAAAAAAATTTAAAAATGTAATTTCAGAGTCACTGATATCTGCTAGTATATGCTACATTTTCCCCCAGGCATATCTGTTTTACAGTAACTTTTTCCAATACCTTTTCTATACTCTAAATGAGGATATTATTTATCTAATTTGATATACTGTAGGCTAATGATGAAATTTGATGTTAATATTTTTTGTGTGGTTTGTTTTGTAACAGATATCAGATATTTTTGTCAATGCTCTGAACCAAGGCTTGATCCAGTTTGAATTGAAAGCTGGCATTCGTATTATTGTGTACATCACACACCAAACTTTGGGTGAGTATGAACCGAACACTCACTCCCTTGAACAATCTAGAAATATAGCAGTAACATTTGGATCTAAAATGTAGCAAAGCCTTTTAGCTGGCCTAAAACTGAATATATTCCAGCATTTTTAAACTGATCTTTATGTTGTGCTTAATATGTGTCATAGTCGATGTGTGGAAGATAATGTCTTCTTCGTGTTTACTTTAAATGTATTTATTTCGCAACACTGAAATTATGTTATTCATGAGCTAGATAACAGCTTTATCTGACAGTGATTTGAATCATACTGTATATCATAAACATGTATCTCTACGCTGGATTCGTGGCTGGCAAACATACACTATTACACACACACTAGGTCTTTTGAAATCAGACGATAAATTGATTGAAAAAAAACGTATTTGGTATGCACCGAGGAAAATCGTCAGGGGGGTCAGTGGGATATTAGCATCGCAAAAACGTGTCGATCAAGCTGCCATTGCTTTACCCTTTTCATCCACCAGACTGATCGGTCTTCATTTGTGTCTGCATACAAAGGTCTGGGGTGCCTTTAAAGGGTTCCAGAAAGGTCATACCCTTCATAGGCCTCCTTTTAACAGAGCAAAAGGATGGCTAGCAGAGGGTAACACTATGAATAATACACATCAGCACTTAAAAAGCCATGAGTAAGCATAAACTACCTGTCTATAGAGCGCTCTGAAAAGACAGCAGGACCACCTCTGGCTTCATGTAATGCCTTGAGATGAGAGACAGGAAGCAGCTCCCTGAGCAAGTCATGCTCATTTTGCAGATATTATGTTTCATGCAAGTAAACCACGGAGGTTGTGAGTAATATTGGTAAAAGGTACATTATCAATAGGTACAAATGTGTTAGCGCTTCCAGACAGGGAAGGTGTAATGATACTAGACGGGGGTGAAGTTCCAATTGCTACTACAGTTTATAGTACTAAAGTACAGGAATAGGCTGACTCGTAGACAGAAACAGGCAGAGGTCAAAAACAGAGAAGTCCAGGCGATTGGCATAA
>JAODTR010000007.1:1766781-1817758 GCA_025399935.1 Amblyopsis rosae | reverse complement strand
GAATGTCGATGACGTGGAAGGCGGGTCCGGGGAGAGAGAGTCACTAGAGCGGTGAACAGTCGCTGTCGGTGGTGGTGCGCGCTCCCGTGGTCGTGCGCGGGGCGCAGGCCTTACAGTACTCCCCCCTCCACGGGAGGCTCCAGACGACTCCGAAGGACGACCCGGCGGACGACCAAGGGCACGCTGGGCAGGCCGGTCCGGGCGGCGCAGATGAAAGCAACGGATGAGAGCAGGGTCCAGGACGTCCACGGCCGGGACCCAAGACCGCTCCTCCGGATCGTAGCCATCCCAATCGACCAGGTACTGCAGCCTCCCTCCACGTTGCCGGGAATCGAGGAGGTCGCGGACTGTATATGCGGGTTCCCCACCGACGTCCAGCGGAGGAGGGGTCGGCTGCGAGGAGACAGGGGGATGAAGCGGGCTGCTGTGGACAGGCTTCAACAGGGATACATGGAAGGATGGCGTGATACGGTAGTGTCTGGGCAGAGACAGACGGTAGGTGACAGGGTTGATGCTTAGTTGATGCTTAGCATTCCATTATTGTCACAGTCAATTACATCACGCCTTTTCAACCACGCTTGCTATTAGGCTGCTGCCGGGAGTGTTACGGCGTAAACATGGACGCAATCAAGTGTACAGTTGGGATGGGAGGGGGGTTGTCACTCATTTATGTTTCCAATAACAAACGGAAACAAATAAAAAATACATACAGTAACATTTCATATAGCACTCTTCCAACATCTCAAGTGCTGCACAGTATTGCCTCACATTCATACACCAATGGTGATGTCAGCCATGCATGGTACCATCTAACGACTGGCAGCAGTTAGGGCTAGGTGTCTCGCTCAGGGACACAATGTGTTAGCGGGGTCAGAACCAAGAACTTCTGGATCACCTGCCACCCTACTCATAAAATACATACTAGATATAAATTGTTTCTACTATATATTAGTGGGAGTCAGATTAGTAGTGGTCTTGATATTGGTCAGTATCAGAGGGGAGCATGCCCCAACCAGCTCCCCAGCTTACTATTGCACCTACAAAAGTAACGTGATCATCGGTCACATGACCCTTGTCCCTTTAACATTTTAGGAATGAAAACAGTCCTATATTTTGCTGAATGCAAAATGTACATGTGGTGTCTATCCTGCTGTTTCCCCAGCACCGCTTGTGGATTCAAACTCCTTCCATAGTGGTTCAGCTATGTTGATGTTGCTGTCTGCGGTGTTTGTTGGGTTAACAGCGTTTTTCATCTATAAATTCAAAAGGTATGTTGTCCACTAAAGAGTATAATTTAGATTAGGGTTGTAAGAAAAAAATTATACACCTTAGTATCACGATATTTTGGTTTGCGATACTGTATTGATACTCTAAAGCACGTTATCGATAAAAACAAAAACATTTAATTGTTTAATTATTTGTAAAAGGGATCATGTACAAATACATTAACATCAAAAGAGAGGAAAGATGCTTTTTACCAGATTTATCTTAAAGTTAATTTCCATCTGAAGTCCCTGAGCAAGTTTACATAAGGGTTTATTTTTTGCAGCGGCGCCACACATTAGCATTTCTGTTTTCCACAAATTAGAGATCGCAATACATCGTCTTGCTTACAGTATCGCAATATATCGCATCGTGGCCACTGTATTGAGATATGTATCGTATCGCCAGATTCTTGCCAATACACAGCCATGATTTAGATTGAAATATTGGAATGTTGCATATTAAAGCTACAATAGTGAACTTTACATCATTCAGTATTGTATCAGGTGGAGACACCTGTGGTAAGAAAGGTGTAAATAATAAGTGGTGTGGTGTCACTGGTGTCAGTGGAAATGATCAAATACATAGGCTTTTTTGACTTTGTAGTATATGTGGAAAACTTATTTTATTATGTCAAGCAGAGATAAGTAGATATGTATGTAGATGTACAGTATTTGAAAAGTTCAATGTTGTACTGTTGCTTTATTAAGCCCTAAAATGTGTGTTTTTTGTGAAAACATTTACTGTGACATCTTGCTTTTCAGGAAAATCCCTTGGATCCATGTTCAGGCTGAGGATAGCCATGAAAAGGAACCAGAAGTAATCAGCACCGTGAGTCAGAATGACAGCATGTCCAAGGTCAAGCTCAGTGAGTTCCCCTCTCAAAAGGAACTCATGGACAAAGATCTAGAGACCAAGAACAGAGGTAAGACTGCTTACAGTATGTGCACTGATCAGATGAGAATATATTTCCGAATACTCCATAATGCATGAGGAAAATAGGAAAACACTATATGTGATCAAATGTTTGTTGCTAGAATCTTGCTATTTTAATAACACATACTGTATTTTGCCTGGCATAATTAGACTTTCAACCAAGGTTGTTTACGTTTGCCTGGCATTGACAGCATTTGATTAGAGTTGAGTGGTCTGAGGTATTTAATATAATAATCAGAGATAGCATTTGAAGTGACAATGACTCCCTAACAGTAAAAAAAATCTGCAATAAAATGTAAAATATTTCTGAAGCTGGCAATGCACTTGTGTTTTGCAAGGGCACCGTCTGGTTCTATTTGTATTTGTGGGGCATCTTTGATGATAATTCACAGATAATTAATGTCTGGAAACTATCTGGAATTAATTAATGCAAGGTGTAAAAGATGCCTGTCACCATGTTAGAGATTGATACAGAAGCGAAACATGCTCATTAATTTTACACTGCCATAAACACAATGCCACTGGGCATCAGTTTGTCATCATTTTTTATCTGCCTTTGTTTCAGTGTCAATAAGTTAATTAGTTTAGGTGTGCATTGCAACAGAAATATTCCAGTTGTATTGTGGTTCAAATAATATGAAGTGAAAAGTGTCTATCACCAAAGCCGCTGTGCATTATTAAGGGCCATTGCTCCACAGTGGTGCCAATCATTTCTTGTTATCCCTGCAATTTACAATATTTCTGCAATTGTTGAAGCATGTATATCATCTGTACCCAGGCCAGATCAAGTACACGCCTCAGCTATAAATACGTGTCGGGATGACAGGCAAACGTCTTTAGAGCGCAGTTGACATCCACCGCAATATCTTTTAGTGGAAAAGTGTTTGTGCCCTGTAGCCGGAATAGTAAGTGTTTGACAAAAGTAGCATTGCAGTGCTTGTGACATAGACATGTGGGCCACTGGCCTCTTTTCTGGTCACTCAGCACTTTAGGCCATTCTTCATCTTTCAGCTTTTCCCACTTTCCCAGAGACCTTGCTGAACTGAAACAAATTAACTTGTTTTGGCTTACCTTCGAAACTATTTATTCACACCGGGCAGTGCAGCACACGGTCTTAGATTCAGCCTTACTACATCATCAGATGAATTTACAATCTGCTATCTGTGCTGATAGATGTATTGATTACGCTAAGGTTCATTGTGGTTGATGGATTACTGGCTAAACTGCAAATTCTTTAAAGTGTGACTAGAGCATCCAAAGTTATTCTCAGTACCAGACAGGCATACCATTGCATCTTGATACCATGATATGTATCAAGATACTGTACCATTGTATCTTGAATGTATTGTTTTATTTTTCATAATTGTATTGTTTTACTGCATTTTATTGTATTGCAAGCTCGCACGAAAGGTGCTATATAGATCAAACTTGATTTGATTTGATACAGTATGTGAATCTAAAATAGCTCTCTGCTAAATCTACAGAAGGGCATGTACATACTGTTTATTTTAAAACTGTATCAAGAAAGAAGTTTAGTACTAGTATTGTACAGGTCTAGTAACATATACTCTATAGTAAGGATTTTAGTTTTAATAAATGGTTGGCGACTTTTGTGCAATACTATATACATTATACTATGTACTGCAAATTGTATTAAAACACACAACAGTTCCTGTTCTAGAATGTATTTTTTGTTGTTTTGTTTGTTCATGTCTAGGAAACATTGGAAGAAATGTGGAGAGAGTCATCACAAGGGATTTTCCAAACTGTACCAATGTCTAATGTGTGCACTGTATTAACAAGTGTGCATAATGTGGTGTTTCAATATTGTTGGATTGATTATTTGATGCTGATAGCTGTTACCATACAAATTAATGTTTTTTAGCACATGGATAGACTACTGTATGTATTTTAAAATATTGAAAGATAGTTCTACAGAACAAGAATGATTGAGATGTAAATATATATTGAATGTGTAGAAATCAGAAAAGGTTCCCTATGTGGTTGCTTATCAACGAGTTAAGTGTACATGGTGCAATGCCATTTTAGATACCATGCTGAAGGAATGCTTTTAATCTTTTTTTTTTTCTTAAACATTTGCTGTATAAATTAACTGGTTGAGCAGGCATGAGGTTCTTCTTTAAGAGCATACTGTAAAAGCTATTGAAAATATGTACAGTAAAAAGATCAAATGTAGCCTATAACTATAGAGTATCTCCAACTGAACAGAGCAAAAATGTGTTTCTATGACTTAAAGCTGCATAGGATATAATTTCATGTTAATTCACTGCTCTTAGTATTGTATCTTTCCTCCAATGATCCATGAAATAAACACCATGCCACTCCTGGATAGTATAGCAGGAAAAGTATCCTACTGTATACTGGCACACATGAAGTGATGTGTTTTTGTATTGGGAAGATATGGTAGTCGACTCCTGCTCTCTATATGTGCCACTATTGGCAAAGCTGCGCCATGAGAACAATGTGTGAACATCATTAGAATAGGAGTATTGTATAGAATGCACTTCAGTGTCAGCTAATTTGCTGTGTTCTTCTTCTCCTATGCAGCTTTAAAATCTACAATACAGTCTATTATGTCCACTGTTTTATAATAGCATGTATGGCTTCATTAAAAACATATAATAATCTTAAGGTAAGAAAGTATTTATGGTGATATTAAAGTTTACTCAATACTTTGATATATATATATATATATATATATACACATACATACTGTAGTTGTGCAGTCAGCAGAAATTGTGTGTGATCTAATAACTTTTTGTTATAAAATGTGAACATTTTAGTTGTATTCATATTTCTTACAGTGAACAAATAACCATTTTTGAATTGTTCAAAATAAATGTATTTTTTTATTCAAAAAATATTTCTCCTATTATATTGGGGTCCCCAACATATAGGAAATTCAATTTGGGACACACACTCAACAACAAGGTCCAATTGAATTGAGGGTGTATGTTTTCATTTAAGTTACCTCAATGACGTAAAATAGCCCTTGGACAGCCCTGGCCAAATTCACGTTCATCTGAATTATACCACGGCCTTAATCTTTTCCTGGTTCTCCACTCAAAAGAAGTGGCATAATTATTTCAAAATGAAATAATGGAATTGCATTTATTTGTAGTAGTGGCAAGCCAGCAGACACTGAGGAAGACTGGTCTACTCTGTACTGGAGCCATATGTCATACTTGAAATTCACAGCTTCTGAAACTTATTTTGTACTATCTGCAATCTAGAGTGTAGGTCTGAATCATTGCTACCTTGGTTCTGCCAGCTGTGTGATTGGGCTTGACATGATAATACCCTGTTTTTTTTTAAACCGTGTGATTTTTGAGACACCTGCCTTATTACAGATCTGTCAGGTCAGGTGTGAGAAGCTTTTTCCCCCTCTATGACATTACAGTAGAATACTACCCCAAAACAATATTTACTCTTTGTTCATCAGCCCCCTAGCCCTCTCATTCCCCTACAGAACATTTTATCATATGCGATCAATCTATTTTCTTTTTAATATAATTTTTGATTTACTATCAACTTCATTGTATCAGAAAAACATTATAGCTATAGGCTCTGTGAAGGGATCAAACACATTTTTCCACCCTTTTTTCTTCCAGCCATTTAGTGATTTGTCGACACATTTGTATAATTTTTTAATTATTCCTGTCTGACTGGGCTCCTATATTTCACTGATTCTGTCTACTAGTAGCCGTTATTCGACAATGAATGAATGTTGTTGGTAAACAAACTTTTCAAATGTGTAACAAATAGTTTTTTATCAATCTGCAAAAAATTGCAAAATTGCATACAGTAGCAAACAGTTAATCAGAAGTTCAGAGGATATGTAAATGTCAGCAACTGTCTGGCAGACCTGTCCTGCTACAAAGCTTCCGCAATCTGCAAAAGCCCTGCTTGTTTCTTTACCGTGTTTTTCTGCCCTTCGCTACTTAATGCCACGCACCAATCTTCATCACTTGCAAAGACACTAGCTCCCCAAGAGCCTCCGTCTCTCTCTCCCTCTCTCTCTCTCTCTCTTTCGCTCGCCCGTTATTATTTTGAATTAACACCGGGGCCTTCCTCGAACCACCCTGGGACATCTCGCAGCTTACAATCCAATTGAACAGTGACAATCACTAATGGATGATTCGCGGCACAGACAAACACTATAATGCCGCACTCAATGAAAAGATGCTCGCTCATCAATTTCACACTGCAGCTAACACAATATTGTTGGGGGCTATTGTTGAGGGACATTTTTCATTCAAGGTGTTACCGTGTCTTGAGTGTGCGCACATGTTGTGCGTGTGTTGATGTCCCGGAGAGGGATAATTAATTTGTTGCACAATGGGAGATTTGGGCAGGAGGGAGCTAGCACATAATCTCTCCAGCCTGCTTGCTACTCCTGATTGTCCTCTCAGCTGTCCCTACGGTGTTATGCAAATGGTTGTACTGACGCAGAGGGCATGCTAAGCAACACTTGTTACAGTCATCATATGACAAGTGAGGGGTGTGACAAATTGATCAAACACTTCATGTCACCCAGCTATAGGTCACCATACATTTCTGTATAAATCTAGGTTCAGGCCTGTCCACGTATTTGGAGTGCTGATCGACTACATCGAAATGTTGAACCCAACTGAGCTCTGCAGGGAACCGTGTGGCTTCTGACCGATATAAAACATCAGGAATCAATATGTACTGGCCAACTGTATTTTTGCATTATCAGGACACACTGTAGCTGTACACAATCTAAAATTGTGTTTGTGTTTTATTCTGCAACCCTTGTTATCCACAGTATGTAATCCACAATATCAACCCACAGAATAATTACATCACATAAGTCATCAAATGTTGCAAATGTAAAACACCAGTTCAAACTTTTCTCCAAAGACATGCAGTATATATAATACATTAAAGGAAACACCATGCAAATATGTACAATGCTATTCACAAAGCAGGGGAAATCGGTTTTGTGTGTGGATATATATATATATATATATATATATGCAGAGGATGCAAACAAGATGCTGTATCAGTCTTAAGAGGTGATGTTTGTCTCGTGCACAAGAACAAGTTCATTTATGCTTCAGGCTCAATGCACGGATTGGAGCGAAGAGGTGTGGAAGACGTTTCTAGTCAATTTGTCTTGTTGACACACACAACGCTGACAGCACTTTAAAAGAAAGGCTTGATGAAGACGAACTTCAGCGGTTATCCCAAAGAGACAGTAGCTGACCAACCAAAATCGCCTGCGGCACTGTGTGTAGGCTGTGCCTTGCCGACAGCCGATACGTCTTCTCTATCTCTGTCCCTTGCAGCAAAGGAGCTGAACAAAACCCACAGCCGTCTGCCCATTGCGTCCTTGGAGGCAGACCTAAAACGAACTGTTGTTTGTGTCCTGCATGATGGCAACTGAAGCAGCAAGTGAGGATGTGGTGCTTTCAGTGTGGTAGCTAGATGGTCTCATTTAGAGGTACTGCCATTTTAAACATAAAGAACTGCTTTTACACAAGCTTAAAAATAAATACAGGAATGCCTGTTTACAGAGGGAGAATCAAGGCCTCATTAGAGAACACATTATTTTAAATCTATTTTTACTCTCTTTTCAGACACTGGAAAAGGGCCTACACTGTATGGTCTCTCGGTTTATCATATATTCATCCAAATCATATTGGCTTTGTAGTAATTCAATATATGGAATATATGGAACGTGAGCTACTGTAGGATTAGACCGTTGTGAGACAGGTTCGTTTCACCCCACTGATTATGTGTTGTTGCGATAGTAATTCTGCTTTGGACTGGTGATTTTAATGCAGCCTGAAGATACACATTTCATAGACTTATATATCTTTAGGTAATATATACTTAGAAAGGGATCTAGAGCCTGTATGTATGATGTGTTTATGGGCTATGCTTAACATTGACCATATTATTAATCTTTCCAATGTCATTGTGCTATGTAATCCAATGGGGTATGACGTCTATCTAAAATAAGTAATTTTCTGGCAATTACTGTACATTTTGAGTTCCAACATGACAGTCTTGATGAAATATACAGATTTAGAGCTAAGATGAAGTCCTTGGTCTTCTGGATATTGCAAGCTTTTATTTGATGAGAATCTTGTGTGATAAGATTTACTGATTGTGCAAAGCTTAATGAATCCCGCTGCCTCTGCCAGTCTTCCTCATACAGTGTAGGCCTAAGCTATTTTTACAAAGTTAAAATAAGTACACTTTACGAACACAAGCCCAAGACCAGAAACAGCAGCGGCGTATGGTATGGTCAAATAATATTCTACATCAACTTTGTGCCATTGTCTTCATCTCGTAGAGCAATCACGTTACTGTAACCAGTCGAGATAAATTGCTGTTTTGTTTGTGTTTTTTTGTTTACTGTTGGATAAGTATTATTTACAGAAAAAGTCCTTGCAAAAATACACATATCTTCAGTCAAAAAGTTACCTTTTGGTGGATCAAGTATAAATCTGTACAGTTTCCTTGGAGGGTTTGCGACAGCACTGTGTGAACTGTTCCGTCCATGCATGAGTAGCAAAACGCTCGAGACCATTCATTGAGACCGTGGTTTCATAGCGTGCTGGAAGTAACTGCCAAAGAAGATGTATTGCTTTCGAGTCGCCCATAGACTCTCAACATTAAAACACATGGGGTGCTTCATCAGAGAGCTTGATGTCTGTGGGAGATGGCAGGTAGCCTGGCAAGGGAGACGTGAGAAAACAGACAGGGGAGAATGGACCACGAATTCACATAAGGGAATATTTTTGCATGCAAACACATCTATCTTGCATGCGGGCGGCAGATAGCTGTGGTTAAGAACAAATCAAACAGAACTACATGGATCCCTTGCTGAAAAGGCTTTCACTGCTTTCCCTAATTAATTTATAGAGAAAACAACTGCATTAGGTACTCTAAGCACGTTGCCTTACACTTTTACAAACCTGTACATATAAACAGCATAGCTGATCGTATTCTTGAATAGAAGGTACCAGGAGAGTCCATGTGTAAACACAACGGTGTTGCATGAGCATGAGTGCCAATTGGTTATAAATTAGCAGGCGAGTTGGACCAGCTTCAACCAAACAGATGTTTGGATTTTTGTACAGGTTATTGGACCACCGTCAACCAATAAAACTGTAATTGCTATGATTTGTCGCCAATGACTAAACTACTCCATTGGTCGTTTATTAGCTTGTTTCTGACCAGGCACAGATGGTCGTGAATTTAAAAGCATCACTGATACCAAAACTTAAATTAGTGGCTGAAAACTAAATGAAAGCATTTTTTCTTTGGGGGGGGGGACTCCAACTTTTAATTGTTTTAGATAATACATTTTTTTAGAATGGGTGTACAACAGCAGCTGTAATTTATCACAAACTGCTGGTGATTTATAGATTTGACATAGGTAATCCTCAAATGTGTGACACGTTCATCGTGACACGGGCATACTGTAATGTTAGCCAAAACAATTACATTTACATATTCCTGTTGTTATTCCATACATTAGCTATACCTTGGCAGCGCATGAATGAAATTCCACAAGGGGAATTTTGTAACAACAGAATTAGTAATGTTTCAGACGCCGACTCCTATGGTACTTTCGCATACCGTACCTCTGTGTTGTGAAACCAGTTTGACATTCACGCGCTCCATCGAAGTGCCGCTTCCGTCGGGGCCTGGGACAGCGATGGAGGTCACGGTTGGGATGACCTCTTCTTGTTTCTCCGCCTGTTCTGATGTGTACGTTCTGACGCCGAGGATCTTCCTGTAGTATACGGAAAAAATGCATGTTCAAAGTGGTTAACTTGCAGAGGAATTGTGACCTACACAACCTACATGCCATTCTGACGGTTTGCTGAGCACACTGTATTACAACAGACTAGGCTGTTGGAGGTTGCACAATGCCTATGCTGAATGTTTTGCAATGCATTCCTCTGGGTATTGGTGTTTCACTTTATAATGTGCAGCTCAGTTTTCAATCAGTTTTTCATCCCCTCAGAAGCACTCCAATTCTATTTCAGAATAAAGTTTCCATTGCTAATTTCAGTGGGGCTGTTGTGCAGCTGATGCCATTTCAAACAGATTTTTAAGATCCTATAGTTTGTTTACTTCAATGCTATTTTTACAGTCAATAACACTTTTAAAAAACACGCACACACTGTCTTTTATGTTTTGGCCTGCTAATTGGTGACAATGCAAGCTACTTTAGGAACATTTCATTGGGTGCAGAAGTGCAATTCACTGTAGAAAGCACTGTAAAAATGTAGAAGATGCTATTCAGATCACAGGAGTCTTACTGTATAATATATGTTGTCTCAGGACTTATCTCTTCAACCTTTCCTGTCATTCTAGGGAGTATGCCTCACGTCAAATTACTGTGTTTAGCATTTCCGAAAGGTCAACCCTCACATTGTCAGATAGAATGAATATTGATAACTGCAGAACCCTGACACACATTCAGCACTCCGGGAGAATTGATTAGACTGTCATTCCCAGTAATATTCCGCAGATTGAGACAGAGGAGAATTGTCTTATTCCTCAGGCTATTATTGCGTCGCCACAGTGACCGTAACTTGGAGATATATTGAGTCCGGACAGCTCCGGGAAATCTTTGAAGTTAAGCAGTGAGGTGCAGGCAGATAATAGGGCCATTATCCAGAAATCTATCTAATCTTGATTCTAGTCTGAAAATGTGCAGAATTGTTTTCTTCTTTTTTTTATTGACTCCCCCCTTCAGTTTCTCTTTCACGTTACTGTAGGCATAACTACATTACGTTGGGGATACGTACCTTTTAAACTTGTATATTACGAACACTGCCAAGCCCATCAGCACAACAGACACTAGCATGATCACTGCAGCGCCATTGTGCATGTTACCACTGCTGTCCACAAGGGGCGCTGTGTAGAGGAGAAGGAGATCACACAGAGCATAAATCGTTGTTCTAATAAATCTTAGCGTTAACCAAAATGACCTAAACTACACAGTGGCAGGGGATAGCTTGATTTATGCGTTTCCCCTTGTGGTGAAACAAGCGCTACGAAAGTCTACATTGTGTGCCAACCCACTCCTATCGAAATACTCCGCCTACTCTTAGGCTCACAATGTTCTCCTCATCTCCCCCTGAAGCAATTCATTTGTGTTTTAAATCACAACCAATAAGCTTGGGAGTACAGGTGGGTGTTCTCTAACCCTACGGCATTTCAAACCTAGGCTACCAGCATCGTGGAGCGTGCCACATCCTTCAGAACTGCACGCATCTTGATCTCACATGAGACGGAAGAGACGGTTGGCCCTCTTCCGTTCCCAGTGAGAGAGGAACACAGACAGAGCCAATGACTGGGATGGTTTTAAGACAGCGCAGGCTCACCTGGAGAGAGATGCGTGGCGTACACATTCACCTGCACACCGGGCCTGAGGGTGAACTGGATCAAGTCCTGGTTCAGAGCGCTCAGCAGAACCTGCGAAAGCTGCGGCGATGGCAAGAGAGCGAACAAGCTTTAGTTTGCGTCAGCAGAGCGTGCAGCGATAATCTACAGTCATCAATATTTCAACTTCATTCAATTTCCTCCACCGGTGTGAATTATGAATCATAATTTTTGCTCCCTTCAAAAGAGAAGCAAACAGCAATGTGACACGGAAGACCAAACAGTGATTTGATTCCTACTAAAGAGACAGTTTGACCAGCTGGGCCCCATAAGCACCTCAGAAACCCGAAAGGGTTTGGTATTGGTATTATGGTATTATGGGACAGGAGCAGACATGTTCCGTTTACAAGAAATAACAGTTTTAACACTGAAAATTCACTTTAAGCGACTTCAGTGCTTAGTGAGTGAAGTATTAGAATTAAGATCATTATGTACTATTGTAACCATGAACCAAATCTGTTTACGTTTTTTCACCACCGCCTTCTAGTTAGATGAAGCAGTCATTTAACAAGAGACCAAGCTGCCTTCCCTATACCCCATTTGAGTTCTTAGCCATGCCTCACTAATTCCATCTTCCTCTTTGTAAAGTCTTTCCACCGGTTAAAATTAGACTGTGCTACCCAGTGTGAATAATTACTTTTTATTCTAGTGGCATATCAGGGTCAGTAAATCTATTACACATTTTAATAAGCCACTCCTGACATCACAAGCATAGGCACGTGTGCACGCACACGCACGCACACATACACAAACTCATTCACTATAGATGAGCAATAGTAAATCACTTTTACTATATATGATGTATTATGCTGTTGTCTGTCAGATTCTGTCAGGTAATCAGACAGGCTTCAGATAAACACATCTCTATTATTCCCAATTCAAGCGGCTTGCCCCACAGTTTGTATTCTTTCTAGATGGCAGCAATTATATGATGCATCAATGTAATTAAATACCTATTAACTTAGTTCAAGAAGGACTGTGAACTGGTGCAGTTTATTTGTGGCCTTATCTTTTATTGTGAACAAATGAGCCTAACTACGATTTCACCAGCAGCCGCAGTTAAATGTTGCCCCTTTATTTTTCATAACTATCAAAGGCATTAATGTAATAAATATTGAATGTGCAGAGGAATATCCGAAATTGCAAAGAAACTTAAAAACAATAAACACAAAGCAGAATGAATTGCAATATTTATGGAATTTGACTTGATCACAACTTCTTAAGATGACAGTTTGCTAAAGAAAAACCTTAATGTGTTGATTAATATTTAAATCAGGTATGATAAGAAAAGTGCATAGTGGTTAAATATTAGTTATTAGGGAGGGATTTTTGCAGTCACATGGTAAAAGAGTGCCCTCTAGTGCACACATTCTGCACTACTCTTCTGTATAATCATAAAAATCGAAGAAAGAAAATGGTTTATTTCCATGTGTGTGCAACGAAGAGAGAAAAACTCTTTATAAAACAATTAAGAAACCACTGTGATATAATGAGCTAAGTCAAGAAAAAAGGTTATTTCTCTCTTGCTAAGTGATTACAGTATATAAACATATAAAAAGTATTGGTTTTATGTGCTTTGTATGGCATCAATACATCATTACAATACCACAAATGCAATTAAAATGTATCACTTGATCCACTACTTTTTAGGCTACTGTGAGGAGGTCTGTCTCAGTGTACAGGTAATCATATAATTCGATGGGTATAATCCAAAAAGGAAAAACTGAATATGAGACTATGATGTCCCGTAAGTATAGCAGGCAGGCATGTCTAGACTCTAGTCTAGTCCTCTAATCCTCTAGTCTAAACCTTTAGTGGTTTCTAATGTGGATTAAGAACAATTAACATAATAATGTTTACGTAATTCCAAGTGAGATGAAGAGAAAAGAGAAAAGCCATTCACTTTACTTACTAGCATTACAGAAATCATGTCGTCACAAAACATTCAGTTTTAATGAAAACAGCAACTGAGCTAAAAGATAAATACAAAATGATTTCTCCATCGTCCTAATTTTCTCCAGTTTCTGTCTAATTTCACCTTCAAATATGAGCGTATTACGGTACAGTACCTGATCGAGATGTACCCACTTCCCATCTCTTGATCGTTCTCTGGACCTCTTCTCTGGCACAATGCAGAGCTCTGCTGCAGTGGGTAGACCAGGAAGTACTGTGACTAGAAGCTGCTCACCATTGATCCCAGTGACCTATAACCATACAAATAAAGAAACATGTGGTATTCCCTGACCGAAATGTGATTATTGTGGAGATGATTGCATAAAAGGCTAAATAGGACTTCTGCAAGTCTTCCTTAGTACCAACCACTGTCAGGAGATAATGCATAGAACAAAACATGCAACTTTAACATGACAATCCTGGGTAAAGTGCAAAGCTTTTAAGTGCATTTGCTCCAATACCAGAGGTCGGCTTGTCGGCTTCCTGATGTAAACCACAGTAATATCTGACAAGACAGGAATTCAAAGTGAATGTTTAATTCTGAAGGCCACCGTGGGATAAATATAGTGTAGTATCTACAGTTTTTACATGCTGCTGTTTTATATATACAATATATATATATATATATATATATATATATATATATATAGCCAAACTGTGAAAGAAAACCACCATTGCAAACCAAACTCCACTTGGTTTTGTTTTCACAAAGATAATGCCTCACAGCACACAACCAAATGCTTTCACTGCCCTCTAGTGGTTGGTCTGGTACAGATGTAATGTGCAGCAATACAGTCATTTGTCCTGATATGCTTTCTGTAAGTAGAGATGTGTAATTAGACTGCAAATGGGCCGAATGCAGTCAAGTCTCATTAATGATACAGCATAACTAAGTCTCACTAAGGCCAGGCCGCAAGCCATAGGCCATGACTTGTCTTGGATATTAAACTCTCTATGAGACTCATTTCAACCTCTAATTGGGGTGGAGGGTTATCTGAGCTTTAAGCATGTAGCCCATAGGAGTTACAGGCTATAGTTCCTTGCTCAGTTACACTTCGGCCCATATACGAAATCAAATTCAGAAACATTCGGTTGAGAGACAACCACAGGCTCCTAAGCCACCCAGTGAGGTATATTCTAACAGAATATACTTCATTGTCCTCAATTCAAACAGGATCTTCTGCGCTATGGCATCCCATTCACTTCGTTACAGGCTAATCGGTAGCCTGTAAGCTAAAGCTACCTGGACTACAGAGTTCTTCACCACCCTGCCGATGTCCTCTCGCCACTCAACCACCCCGGGGTTCAACTCATCCAAGTTAGGGGAGAAGGCCAACACATGTGACTGGAAATATTCTGCAATGAGAGAGAAACTAATTAAAGCTAATGCAAATACAAATTATTTTATAGCCCCTGTACACCTTTCAGTTTTATAGATATTTATGAGTATTTAGGCCACTTCTTGGGACTGTGTATGTCACTTCTTGGGACTGTGTACAATGCAGACCTACCTAACATCTTGTGACTGGTTCTTTCAAAATTCAGTTTCAGCAAATTTGAGATCTTCAACTTGCCCATTAAAATAAAGGTTAATGCATTAGTTAGTAAATTATTAAATATTTAAAGTTTTAAGAATGTTCTATGTATTTCTCTGTGATACACTGAGATGTTCTTGAAAATACACCATGATGAGAAGTAATGTCAATGGCAGACATATTTAGTCACAACCCCTAAAAAGATAGAATTGATAACAATACATTTAGCATGCAAGGTTCCTCCGTGAAACTCCACAGACGTTGGGATCCAATGTTAATGGTGAATTACCGCCACCTACTGTCTACATGGTGCATTACCACCAACTACACTAGAATGTAGTGCATGCACTTTTCAAGGTCGGTCAGTCAGTCAGTAAGTAAGCAACATTTGCTCATATTGGCCGGTGCCGCTACACATGGTCTGGCAAGAACCATATATCCTTGCAACCTTTGACCCCTCAGATAGTCCCTGCTTTAACAACCACTGTTCTGTCACAACATTGCTCACCGTAGACGGCAACAGTCCTGGTGTCTTGATGTACAGTGGTACCAACGGAGGCCTGGACAGTGATGGTGTAAATTCCTTCTATGGGGAAAGTGAAAGACATCCCTGCCTCCAAGCTCATTATGGGCTAGAGAGACAGAGAGAGAGAGAGAGAGAGAGAGAGAGAGAGATTTTTTATCAGGAAGCTTAAAGTACGTTATCAAATAAGGAGATAGAAAGTAAGGCTGACCTCAGTTCTGTTGTCGAACCACCAGTAATATGTGACTGTTCCTACACTGCTAGGATGGAGCAGTGTTGTGAGGTTAACTGCCTTGTTCTTGACAACCACAGAGGGAGCGGAGAGCCGGACCTGCTCAAGTTGACCTTCAGACGAAACACGCAGAAGCTATGAAACTACATTGACTGCGTCATGTTGCTCAATGAACCCATAGCTCATTAGCAAACTTAACTCCAGCTGGTTAGTTTTTTTGTGCCATTAAGACAGACCGAAATACGACGCATCGGGAATTCAATTTTGTCATACAAAAAACCCCACATGCATTAAAAGGACACGCAGTGACTATTTCAACAAACCAACAGAGTAATGATGGAATGTGTATATTATTAGTGTGTGCTTTGAGCAACAGAGACAGAGCATTGGCCCTGATTCAGAGTGCTAGGAGCTGTCCAGCTGGACAATTATGGCACACCTGCGCTATTTAACCCTTCACTACGGTGCACTGGAGTGTTTCATGGAACCGAACATAAGGGATATTTCGTATGTTGAACTTGTCTGCACAGCAGGGTATTTCGCACAACGGGTGCATAATGTATGTCTGTTTATTAGGAGGGATTGTTTCTGCCAAACTAGCTCTGAGAGTAGAGCACGGAACATCCTCTCCACGTCCTTCCAAAGCAAACAGCAAACATTTGCCTTGCCTTAGCATATCAGCATCGGCTAACTTCACTTTTTGTTCAGATTACTTACTGAGTTGTACACATGCAATGTTTTCCTTGACTCACATGAGACGTGGAGGTAAAGGACTACCCAGTCAGAGCCCAGGCTGTTGCATGCTCTGGCAGAAACCAGGTATATTCCCACTTTGCTGTAGACGTGCTTGATCCCGTCTTCAATGGAGCTTATGTTAGCATAGGAATTGGCTGTGCCGTCACCGAATTCCACCGTAATGCTAGTTGTAGAGCCGAGACCCTGCGCATAGAGAAAAATCAACATGCGTTGAGAGTGCAAAATAACAAACAGGATAGCTTTAGTGTGGACATTTTCCTTAAGTCTGAAATATATGCAATTCCATAATGCACGCACACATACACACACACACACATACACACACACACACACAAAATCACCATACCTACATAACCGATGCTACAATTAATTGCCTTGGTGGGGAAAAAAGCGTCACCTCTTCCAGGAAGACGAGAAATGTGACATTCTTTTCCAGCGTGGCTACCAGGGTTCCTTCACTGGTGAGGAGCTGGAGGCCCCTGGGGGCCTGACTGGGACATCGCTGTCGCCTGGGGCTGTACCTCAGAGGGGCTTCCTCCGTACAGTTATTGGACAGAGCCCTGCGGTATCTGTGACATGTGCGCCGTAAAACACAGAGTACAGTATGATGTTGGCAGGGGGACATATGCACTGAACATGCATGTGGTCGATGCAAAGACATAGAAATGTCATCATTTCAGCAACATTTCAAAATAACTAATACATTATTCAGTTGTTTTCCAACTTTTCTGAGCACCTACCTGTACAAACCACGCTCATGACATAATAATGTATAAGGACCTAATACATATGTATGACCATGAACAGCATTTAGTTTTGTTTACTAAATAGAATATAACCCAAACCCAATCAGCCACTGTTTTAGACTAACACATGCCAACATTGGGCAGAGGTTTGATTTATAAAGCATTGTTGCATGTGCATACTTTCCTCTGGCCATTAAAACTTAAACTAAATGAAGCGCACCCTGTTGTGTTGAGGAAACTGTCCCCAGCTACGCAGTCTCTGGATGCTGTGGATGGAACAAACCAGAAAGCTGGAGTACAGCTCCCGTATTCCTGCCTCTCAAAGCCATAGTCACTGTGGGAGGCCGCAGAAAAACACTTTTTAATAAGGCTTAGTAGGCAGATTAAGAAAGCAGGAAACTAGAGTGCCGGCACTCAAACTCTTGCTGGAGATAGATGTGGCATAATATGGTTTCATGTTTATTCTCTGCTTGATTAAAAGATGGACATGCAGTGTTACGGTGCTTTCTTATTTAACAACTGTCTTTATACAGTCGTATGCAAGACTGTTTTACATACATTAACAGTAAAAGCCCAATCACACAGAGATGAGTAAGGCGCGGCCGCTTCAAAAGCCGTTTGATAATGCCCTGATCACACAGAGATGGGCTGTCTGTGCCAAAGAGAATGGCTGCGTGGTCCCACTGTTACATTGACGAGCAGCGCAACTCCGTGCCTTGCGCTGAAAAGTTGAGGATATTTCAACTTTAATGCACGTCCAAAAAATGCTATAAAAATGCGAAGCACGGTTCCAGAAAAGAGCCCATGCTAGGCGCGCCGTACAATAGGAAAATTCTTTTGCAAGCGATGTGTTTCTAGTGCGTTTATCTGTGTGATCGGGGCCTAACTGTGCTATAAGATTTGTATGAAAACGTTTTTTTAAGGTTTTGTTTGCTGCTTACATCTATTCACAAAAACATATGCAATTTGCCCAAATTGGACTTTGCACCATTATAAATGATGACAACATTAGAAACTTGACTAAAAATGACATGATGATAATGATAATAATGATAATTACTCTTTAGCAAGGTGTCTAATAGTAACTGTAATAAAATCAGTCAATAGGCAGCAGGTAATCCACACCCTTAATTGACAAAAACATTAAAAAAATATATTTTATTTAAATTAATTACATTTTAGAGATGTTAAATGAGGACAATCAGTTACAGTTACATGTAAAGGCAGGTTTGTTCCCATTTTACTTTTTACGTCCTAGATTCTAGATGCCTAGAGAGACAAACCTTTGTGCTTTGAATCTACTGGAGTGTAAAAGAGCTTGGGCACAATGCACTCACCACTCAAAGTCAGCCTCGGTGCACGGACAAGGTTCTGGCATCAGGGAACTGTGCTGAGCTCCGGTCTTGACACATCGGGCATTAGCCTTCAGCTTTTGAAAGAGTCTTTTCACTCCCATAATGCAAACCTCGCCCTGTAAATATATATATTTAAATGTCGGGGGAACATTCTGTAGCATTTTGTTTTCTTGAAGCAGAGATACTATTGCTTGTCTTCTTACTTGACTGCTTAACCGCCATGTCTGATAATCATCAGGAGTACAACGTTGCGTGAAGATAGACCTGAAGTCAATCTTGACAAGCTGCCACTCAGAACGATGACTGAAATGACCAAATATTCTGCACAGACAAAATTGAGGAAAATCAGTTTTAAAGTGCTTGGATGGTCTCTGTAATAGGTGGAGTCAGCGATTGTAAACTAATACACTTTTGATCAAATTCAGCAAATATCTCCTCAAGGTTCGCTGTTCTGTGTGCGCACTGAAAATATAATCTGGTGTTTCTACACAGCCTGTCTTTGTAAATGGGAACACAAACAAAGTCGTGCAGCGACGCCACACAGCACTGGCATTGAAAATATATGTGTTTTTCTTTTGATCGTATTTGAATATCAATATTTTTTTAGCATCCCTGACGCCGCCTTTAAAATCGACAATATAGACTTGTGTTAAAGGTATAGTAAGCAATTTTTAGATAATAAACTTTTTGTCAAAATCAACTAGCTTTCTGTTCATGGTTCATGCTCCAAAAATGATCCTGTGCCTCTATATAGTCCTGGCTCTGTAAATAGGAAGACATATCGTGGTGTAGTCCGCACAACAGCAATATCCTAGCCTTTACAATGCATTTACAATGTGTGGGGCGTATCTTCTGAGAGAGCACCCTATGGGATGTGTTTTTGTTTTGATTTGAGTTTGAATTTATAAAGCGTTCTTGAGAATAACTCACTATACCTTTAACTTTAGTTAATAAAAACAACTACATGCACTGAGTGAACAGCTCTGGACCAAACAACATGGAAACTAGAAGCATCATTCTCCTTCCGACTCACGTCATTATCAGTGTGTCCTCGCCCGGCTCCCCCAACATCCCGTCCACATAGAGGGGATAGGAGGTAAAGCTATATTTCTCCCAGAACTTGCCCTCATCAAAACTCAGCCTGGGGGGAAGAACAATGGTCAAATCACAGCTGCAAATAGAGGGGAAATACTAAAACAAGGACAGCTAAGTAACACTCTCATGTTTCTGTCCTAGGAGAGCCTTACCAGATATGTCTGACGGGCATTGGGGTGTGCCTGACAGCCACCAGTGCTCCACCCTGGTTGAGGAACGACACACTATATTCTTCTTGAAAGACCTGCCAATGGTAGGTAGACAGGTAGGTACACGCTATTACCGCTATTGCAAATAATGATTCAATCATTCGCTTAGTCAGTGACATCAGTGTTTTACATAGTTTAATTCAGGTATAACCTTAAGATCTTAAAATAAAAAATGTTCTTAATGGAATAGCAAAAAAAGGTATCTAAACCAAACACAAAATGTGTAAGGCCTTAATCCAGAACGATTATGTGAGATGTGACTGTGATTAAGAGCTCATGCAAAGAATATTAACGCACCTGTGAAAGCAATGTGCTCTCTTCAACCTGCACATTATACTTTTCTAAACAGCAGCAACTATGAGTAATTCCTGAGTCAATTTGTCTGCCATTGTATGTTACTATATGCCATACAATATTGCAAAGTTATATCTCTTCCTTTTCTGAAGATGTCCTCGCCGCTGGTCTTGCCAGATCAAAAAGTTACATTTCACAGGTTCAAATGTAGTTTTATACTTTAGGGACGAATATGTCTTGTACCTCTCTCCATGTATCTCCAGCATCCGAAGTAATGAAAATGCTGACATTGTTGCTTGTTAATTCAGGCCCAATCACACCTGAATAGAGGGATTTTAACAGTTTGTCAAAGAAACAGGTTCCCAGATGAAGTCCTCTAAGTTGTATATTATTTTTTAGAGAGGATTAGCTCTCTATCACGCTGCATGGTAGAGTAAACTGATAAAAAATGTATACATTATCTTATTTGAGGAGATAGTAGAACAAACAGTGGATTTTTCAGGGAGCTTTTAAGGATGTAACAATAGGAGCAAAGAAGCTATGCAACCACTTCAAAGCAGATAAGCTAGAGACCTTGTGGTAGCACATAATGAAGGCTGGGAGTAAACAAAAATGTGGATGAGCAAGCCACTGCAACAATTTCTCCCTTACCTGATGCTACGATGATTCCTGGAGCTGAGTCTTTGCTCACAATGTTTCCTGAAGTGTAGGGGTTCTCCGAAACATGTAGGTGCAAATGTAGTGAGCAAAAGGGCTGGTGGGAAACAGAGACATCGGTTAATAAAAATATAACTGATGCGGACACAAAGAAATATTAGAAATATTCATTACAAATGTGTTTGTAGTGCGTTTGTAACGTTAACAGTAGCAGGTGACAATGGTGTGCTACTGTACTGTACGTAGGACAAAGTCAGGTTCAGCATTGGAAAGCAGGCATTGCCGTTGTCTGGCGCCATGTCAGAAAATATAGTGTAAAACAAGCAAGTGGAAGTGTTTCACAAATATTGTTTGGCCCAGGGAGAGATTTGACTGTCAAGAACCCCACATACTTGTTCACAGTAGATCTTGTTTCCCCAGAGATCAGTTTTGGGAGCCTGTAGGAGATGCCAGTCTCTTCCCTTGTTGTACGTGATGTAAGTTTTCACTTGGTTCTCCACTACTTTATTTGACAGGAACACTCCTTTAATGCCAGCTACCTGTGAACATGAGCAGCAGAGAGAGAGAGAGAGAGAGAGAGAGAGGGGCGGGTGGGTGTGTGGGTGTGTGGGGGGGGGCGAGGAGGAGGAGAGAGGGTAAAAATAACAAAGAGGGCAGAAGGAATTCAATCGTGAATTATTCAAACTTAAGTTAAGCTGAAGCCCTATTTCCAAGAGGAACAGATGCCTGGATGTGATATTTTTCTGACAGACAGCACTATTCTGGCCCATCTCAAGGTCTCTGCAGAATCAAAACAACATATGGCACAGCACTGGGACATTATTGCCTTTTTGCTCGGTGAAGGTGGGAAGCCAGTGCTATACATGCATGTGCGGTAGCACTCGAGTACGAGTTACCTTGCTTAATTTAAACAAATGTCCGCAAAGACGGCGTGACCTTTTCATACCGTCTACAGGTCGGCCGGTGGAGCAGAGTATTTCTGGGTATAAAATAGATATGAACAGAGGTCAATGAGCAGCAGGAGTAATCATCGCTGATGGCTACCTTGGCTGCGATGCAACAATGTGATGCCAATGCTGCTAGCTATGGTTGAAGATAATCTGGAGTGATTGCACACATGCAGTCACTGCTTTCTAAGTTTAGTAATGTTTTACCTCGTGGCATGTCTGTCAACACAGACACAGCAGGTTCTAGGAGCATGTCAATTCTGCAATGGTGTCCTTTGCACATGTGTACTCCATGTGACAATGTTGGTAATAATCCTTTTTTAACTTGTGACATGTGACTATAGAATCTTATAAGTTAGTTTCGATGACTATAATGCCACAAAAAAAGACAACATTTGGCTATAGTGGCAATTCTGAAAGAATGCTTCTATATTTAGGACAAATGTACTTATTTTCAGTCGCTTAGACTCGCTTTGTCATTTAACAGACAATGACAAAGCGGTAAATGCAGATGTAAAGAAACTTCCTCTACATTTCACCTCCTAGGTGCTACGGGGCGGTTGACGTCTACTTTGGATGCCCAATGGAGATGCAATGTGTTCATACCCAACAGGGCCAGTTCAACTTAACAGGAGCAATGGGGCCTCTCCCTACCTCATAGAGGTCTATCATGACATTGCCTTCAGGTCCTCCACTGCTGACAACGTTCTCCAGCGCCAGTGTGAAGAACAGCCCCCCGGTCTCTGACATGTAGAGGTTGTAGGAGTCATTCTGGTGCCAGTCTTGGATTGCAGCCACCACCTGGTTATCATCTGTGCTGATTATCTGCAAGTCCTGCATGTGACAAGTTAGATATGATCAGGCGCACATGTGCACCGACACTGAGTTGCTGTGTATGGAATATCAACACTTTGATGCATACTGTATTGCTTCACAAACATTTATTTGAATATCAAACATCTCTGCAACATCTCAGTTATTATCCTGTTTGAGTATTTGAGATCAGAGCAGATTAGAGAGCATTAGAACCTATTGAATCTAAGATTTTAGGATTTTTCGCAATAGCATTACAAGGCCTTATCTGGTAAGGACTCCATTTATTTGGGAAGAGCGGTGTTAAAAATGAATAGCAAAAGTAACCATTTATTTTAGTATATGAAAGGCTGAAAATGTGCTTTGCTGGATTTCTTGTATCCTACACTGCACAGTTTAGCACAAGCAAATAATTCTCCCAGGAGCTTACCTTTGGCAAGGTGTACTTGGGAAGTTTCATTGGGTAGAAAGCATTTCTTTTATAGGACACGTAATGGACTGATTGACCACCCATTGGCACCTAGGAAAGCAATATAGACGCAGAAGTATGAATTCTAATTCACCATATTTCAGCTTTATGTCTTCATTGTCGTATGGCAACAAACACTGTTTATTAGACTGGAAGAGGAAAGCTCCTGTGAATGCTTAATTAGGGGGCAGTGCATTAAGATATTGTGGTGCTGGGGACTTTAACAATGTAATGGCCCCTCTTAATAATGAAACATAGGAATATACTACATTAGGATGCAATTCAGTGCAGCAGTTTTACAGCTTTTAATTGTCTTTTAATGAAGCAAGACTGCCATAAAAACCCACCTGGATGAAAACATACTCATCTTGAACCACCAGGGAATCGGGGACAATAAATCCAGGGAAAGGTTTGCCCTTGTTTGCATTTGAGCAGTTCTGCAGTTTACACGTTATGTACTGTGATCCTGCCGGCAAGCAAGAAACGGGCGACAAAAATGTTAGAATGCAAAACAAATGACCTTCACTACTCCTTGCTAATAGTTGATCATTACTTATGACAGCTGTTTAAGCAAGCCAGAGAGGCAAAACTCTGTGCACTTTAATAGATAAACCAGCACGAGTTGTCCCAGCATGTTAGCTTTAGCCAAATGAATAGACGTCTCTAGGGACAGGACATTAGCTCTGGAGACCTTATAGATGGGCTCTTGTCTGTGCTGTGGCCAAGAATATAGTCAAGTCAGAGCCATAGCCTTTGAAAAATGAATTAGTTAACCATATGAAGAGTCTTCACGCAGCCCATTCAGATGAGAAGGGAATTCCAGTAAATGCACTTTAGAATGCTACCATTAAACATCCTTTGAAACTAAACTTGCCTGGCACAAGCACGTAAAGTAATTTCATTTGTTGTCTCTTTTTATTGTATTAAGTGACATGCAAACTGCAATGGGAGCCAGTGTCAGTGTACAGTGGATAAAGGTGAATCTATAGAGTTTCATCACATTCCCCAACCTTCATTTATCTTCATTTTTATAGTGGAAATATGACAGGCGACTAATGATTGGCATTTTTAAAAATGACGACTCTATGTTTCTGTGATGCAATTACTCACGTCCATCAGACACTGTGATCTCCAGGTGGATCAGTCCTTGCTCCTTGTCTAAACCCAGCCTAGACCTGTGACAAGGTGACAAGATAAGCGTTCAGGTAACCTGCTTGCCTATGGATTTGTGATGATGCACCCCCACACTTAACACACACCAACACATAATGTATATCAAATATTTTCTAATTATCATTTTTCTGTGTTGTTTGCCTATAAAAAATGCAGGGCGTGCAGCTTGTGTGCAGCTTTAATCAAAAATGTCCTTTGTGTTCAAAGGAAATGTTGATAAACTGCAGCTCTCTCCATGTGTTAATAAAGGAATGAAACTATTACAAAATCTAATTGTGCTTTCAACACAGGGGTGTATACAGTATAATTCAGGTAGATATTTTCTCATAACACTAAAGATGTTCTAAGCAATTCAAGGAAATAAAATAATCTCTAATAACTGCTGACCAGTATGGCTCTTGAACTATACCTTCATGGGAAACAATAAATGAAGCGGCCTCATTCACTTCAAGTGAGGATTCTTCCCTATAGTAGTTAAGTGTAGTGACAGAGGTGGCCACTTGTTGTATTAATAGCTGCTATTGAGAGGAGGTGGGTTCCTTCTCATTTTCCATACTGTGGCTGAACTATAACAAAAAAAGCACCGGCACTGCTTCCCTCAGCACTCTGTAATTGCCTGCTTCCGCCATCCCTTTTAATGGACTTTCTGTCAAATACTTCATGCTATTCTATTGGTGAACAGGGAGCCCTGCGCTTAAGTAAGACCTTTGCTATGTCCCGTTATGAACCGCAAGCTGTGGGAAATCTATCACAGTGGAACAAGATTTCTAGGTAACATGTTGTGCTAATATATCCGCATATAGACTGCATTCTGCATGTAATAGACACTGCTAATAGTGTATATAGTCTAAGTGGTTCCTGGCCTGTTCTCGCTGAGATCAATTATATGATAATTGTGGTATAATAGTACTTCTACTGTACTGCAGGATATTTATAAGCATTGTGAATTACGGTATACAGTAAAACATGGTACAGAACAGGTGTGTGCAGCAAGTGCCAAGCATGCAATGCTATAATGTTCGCCTATAAATATTGCACATTAATAGTACATTACCTTCACCGATTCTAATATTTTAGCCTCTACTCAAGCATGTTATAGTTTTCTCCCCAACATCCCAAGGGAAATATGTATTCAGGCCACCTCTCTTTAAAGGACAAATATGCACAAGAGGCCAACTATTTTGTTATTGGGGTGAAAAACTGCTTCCTGGGCCTATATATTTACACGTTCAACATACTTATGTTGTGGGACTTTATTTTAGCCAAATTGCCATAATTCATATACCCACAACCACGTCATTATATGGCGTTAACTAAAAAAAATGGGGGACTTCAATCTGTGGGAATCTTGAATGATTTGATATGCCTTACATTTCATACTAAAGGCTAGAAATGCATTACATTGTAGATTTATTCAGTTTGTTACCAAACGATGATATTTTGAATCTGTTGTATCAAAAGAAGCACTATGTATGTGGTTTGATTATGCTCAAAACACTGTAACTAACCACATCTAATTTACTGAATTTTAAGCATGTTTGGGCCAATGCATTTGGGCCAATGCATTTCATATGGAATTAATTCCATAACAAATCCATTTGAACTGCTATACTAATATTTGTCAAATGGAATGCATACATTATTGAATTAAATATGTAGCACATTCCATTATTGCAATAAATACAAGACATGTTGGCAAAAGTCAATGATCTCACCAGTAAAATCTGTTGGGAACCACGTTGTCGTGCACAAGCTGCCATTTCCTCCCAAATTCAACAGAGACGTAGAGCTAAAGAAGTGTGAAAGATGTACAGCAACCAAAATTAGTTAAATAATGCATCAGAAAGAAAACCCTTAAAAAACTGTTCCTTCATGTTTGAGAATTGATTCGTATCTTATTGCTTTTATATATCCAATATATATTAACCAATTGATGTTATACTTTGTGTTAGATGGCTTTAAGCCATATATATATTACTCTAATGACCTGGGAACATGGACCCCAACTGTTGACCGGCCCTACCGTTGTGTTTATGTTAAGTAGTAAACCCCTCTGAAATGTCTACCTATGACTGTTACCATACCCGTTGTTTTCATTAGGTTACCTCTTCTTGACTATTTCTTTAAATAGCTCTTCAAGCCACCCTCTCTTGTGTATAAATGTTTTCCAAGTGTCTCAACTAAATCAGAAGCATTTCTACATCGCATGCTGTACGCGTCTTATCCACGGCCATGCTTACATTAAATATATTCATTAAGACGACAACGACTCATAGCTGAATTATTGTTTATAACGCTTCACATCAAAGGTGAGGCCGGGCAACTGTCAAATGCAGTTGACACTTGACAGTGACAGTTTGGTGTAAATAATATGAAGTTATGATGACATGACGCCGGGTCGATTCCAAGCCTGCTTAATTGCAGAGTACAGCAGAAGCAGAGAAACAACACTTTCTGGGTACAGAATGAAACAAAAAACACTGTTATTTCATGTATACACTATTAGATTACAACTTATGGCTATGAGAGAAAGAGACAGAGAGAGAAAGACGGTGAGGGATTTTAGCATACCGCTCCATCTTAAAATAGCTGTCTCCTCTCTTGGGTAACACAGAGGAGGAGACAGTTGACATATGATTCAATTGACTGCAAAATGCTAATGGACATCAGTTACTGCAAAGCTGGACAGCTCTCCAAGCACTCAACAGACATGGCACGCTGTCATGACCAATGAGGAGCTGCAAGTCGTGATCTCAGGCAATTCTGTTCATACACAAACTTAAAGCGTTTCAAGAGCGGTGACAGCTAAGAACGTGAAAAGAAATAAAAGCGCGAGTCGAACGACCCTGAAAGCAGATGTTGATTTACTTTACAGGGAAGCGCGCTGAATAGCCTGAAGGCAAACTTCTCTAGAGTATCTTTATTTCCAGCTCATTGATGGCTCTCCACAAAGCCTCTTCGTCTTCCCCATATGCACCATTTATCTCACTTTTCACCTCTCGGCTGTTTTCTGGTGCTGAAAATTAAGTCTTGCAATAGCAGGCTGGGAGGCTCAGTTTGATGCGTGTTGTGTTGAGTAAAGCAGACAATGTGGGGCTCACTCTCAAAATAATGAAGCGTGTGTATCTGTGTGCACGGACGGTGTCTTGCGCGCGCGCGCTCGTGCGATTGTGTGTGCGCGCGCGCATGAGCGCACAAGCAAATTGTACAATGGTTAGCTGCCGTACAGTGACTCCTGTTTCCCCTATCAACTCTCTCTTGTCTGTCTCCCTCCCTCTCTCTCTCTCTCTCTCTCTCTCTCTCTATCTCTCTCTCTCTGTCTGTCTGTCAGGGGACAGGTTCATACAAACTCGGTGTCAGCAAGCAGACTTTATGGCTTGTTCAGGTAGGAACAGGTGTAAGTGATTAGCTGTCACTGCCTTGGCAACGGCGGGCCTGGCTCTAGTGACATATGCCTTCACTAGTCAGGATCATGTCTCGCAAACCACCGATAATTAGGGGAGCTATCAGCCGTGAGTATTGCCTGTCTTTACACAGCATTCTGCCTGATCGACATGCGCCGGGCTCGGGGTGAAGGTTGCCTAAAAACAATGTGATTATCTCATGGAAATTGTAAGCAGCTCCCACCCTGTATACCAACACCTCTTGTTGCTGCCAGGAGCTTGCAGGTGTACGCGCTCTATAATCCACGTATAAAGATTGATAGAAGAGAGATTTTACACTATATATTTTATAGCTACTGTAGATACAGACATGTTAGGTGTTACCTTTTGGTCGTGGCTGTAAGCCAGGATCCAGTCCTCCTGTTCAGGGTGGAAAAGGAGGCTGAGTATGTCGAAGGCTAAGCTGTGTTTCTGATAGGACGCCCCCTCATCCAGGCTAATGAGCAAGCTGCTCTCCACCTCCGGGTCAGTCAGTAACATGATCTGACACCATACAAGAGACAGGAGAATGAGCCTCTCGTCCAGCGAGCTCCCAGCCTACACACAGCTGGCATTTGTGAATGTGCCCTTTATAGCAGCTATGCACTCTTAACGGTATACAGTGTACTGTATTGTAAAGATCAGCTGTTAATCATATTCCACAAGGTTTACTCTGGCAGATATTCCATTTATTGCACGTCAAATTGTACAAGATCATACCGCTAAGAGCTCGGCGAGGTCTGTTATAGATGGGCATTGCCAAGGAAATCAAGAAAACCCTACATCCCATAATGTTAATATAATTGATTTGAATAACTTAGCCAACGTACCTTTCTTTTGTTGTTCGGACTCACGTACAGGTAGCTTAGTATTGTTTTTGGCCCAACTTTTTCATTTAGTTTCTCGTACGTGGTGCCATAATCCGTGGATCTGAAATGAATTATGAGTATGAAACATATGGTTCATGGTGAGAATTATGTAACTTCTAAAAAAAACATTAAAAGTCTCAGCCACGCATACACTTCTAATAGATTAGGTTTGCAATTTGCTTGATGAGTGGCAATTATTTAAAACATAACAAGGAAATAATTACTGCAACCCCACTGTAGTGGATTTATTTATTATAGAAGTATTATGGAATGTACAGTAATTTCACAAATATATGTGTGTATATATAAATAAATGTTTGCCAATCCAGATAGATGTAAAACCACCCAGCCTAGTGTGTCAATTATTAATTATTAATTAATAATTAGAATCAGGCAGCCTAACTGAGCACTCATTATCTTAGCCATGATGTTCTCCACATGGCAGCTCTGCATTTTGTGTTCTCACTCTGGGAGGACAGGCACAATGACAGACAGACATGTACATGTCCTTACCTCCACAAAGAACTCTCCGTTACTCTGCCAGTGTTGAAGTCAAAGTATTTAGTCAGCATCAGAATCACCTGCGATACAGATCAAACAGAATAATGGCTTGGGAGGAGTATGTGAGTACGTCTAGGGTCTAGACGCCTTTATCCACACTTCAGCTATACATCTTTAAATATGCAGCTTTGACCAAAATAAACCTCAGATGCTCCTTCTGGTCACTGAACTGTGTGTTTCTTATGGCTAAACGTAGTGCATATTTGGATTTATGATCTGGAAAAACGAGTGTGTTTCGTAGACCTACCAGATTGCTTGGTGGCTGCTACAACTGCTCCTCTATAAATAAATAAGTAAACAATTCATCTAACATTCATAACAGGCAGAGGCTGGCCTCGTAAATATCATAGACATCCTCAGAGGAGGATCGTAAACAAATGACATAATATATGGGTTTTCTACAGGCCTTTAGTTAATATGAATGAAGCCCCATAAATTCCACTTATACGACATATACATTACTCCAAATTTAAATTACAACTCTCCATGAACAGGTTAATTAATATTATACTTTTTTTTTTTTTTTTTTAAGTGAAAAGATACGAATCCTTGTCAGCATTTATATTAAGTGAAATCTAAATCACAGTGTACGGGCAATAGGCATCTCTTACATTATTGATGCATGTTTATACGACTAAATTCTAACTTCTTACTTAACTTACTAAGCAGTAAGGAGAGTCTCTGACAGTCACATCTGTTTATGTTTTCATTAATGGTGCTACAGTCTAAGAAATATTCTGATGTTTATGTTTAGGCTAATTTCTGCAATGGGCATATTATATGTAAGCATAAAGGTATTTTCCACCTTCAAGTACACATGTGCACCTTCAGGTACACATTCATGTATTTAATTTGCATTCACTGGTTGTTCTTAAAATAGGTTGAACATCACAATGCTGAAGTGATATGTTATACGGATAATTTTGTAGAATTTTGTGTTAGATAATAATTAGGCTAAAATAGTACACATTTATGCAAAATGTTTGCATTGCATCCTATATGTTAAAATTACATATTGTGAGCTACATAATGATGCACAATTATTTTCTATGAACACAATGCCTGAATGTCTTAATTATGCAGCCACTTGGTTAATTGGCTTACTGAGAAAAGATGTTATGCTGAACAAGTGCAATCTTTTATAACAGTTAGTAAAAATAGAAATATATTGCTTGGCTCCTTGGTAAAACATTATGTGTGCAGATCGGGCAGCAGAGATTCATGTTCTTCCAATTAAATGGCTTTTATACCTTTCAAAAGTCACAGCCTTCTCAACACTGTCATACACAATAAAACAATCCATAGCAGTTTGGAAAGTAGAACAAAATACACACCCACTCACTCCTGTAGGGCAATTATTGTTATGTATTTTCTTGGGAAGGATCCAGCATAACCGTTCAATATAATTTGCATTGGCCAAAGTGCCAGCATGGGCAACTTTCTGTATTCTGACAGATGTTGAAAGGATGGCTTGCTGCAAACCTAGTACATTAATGCAGTTATACAATAGTAATTATATTTTTTAGGTCTTTGAAGATGGTGTTACATTCCCAATGAATATTTTCCTTTTCACTGAAGTCATGATTTGTTTATTTTAAATCATTGTTGTTGTTTTTCCCAAAATAAAATGCTCTATACACTAGTGACTTTATAGGTCGTCATATTTTTCTCATAATGTACTGTAGACATGTAACACGCAGAGCATAACTCACCAACAAAAAGATGTTTATGACATTAAAATCAGAAAATTGATTTTAAAGCCCTAAATCCTGTGCAAATGTCAAGCCTCAAAACATAGTTTTGCCAGCACTGCTAGCAAAACACAACATATGTGCCCCATCAGTCTGTGTCCCTTCTGTAGACAGAGGTTGTTCAAGTCTAGCAGTATTATTTATTTTTTGTTTGTTTGTTTATCCCCAACGTGCATTACAATACAGAACACACTAACACAGATATAACTTTATAAAACTGCACAGCACAGGGATAACATAACATAACAACAATGAGGAATTATAACTAAGACGTCATCAGACGGAATGAGGAATCAGGAATTTAATAATAAATAAAGTAGCACTTGTTGAGCTATAGTCCATTGAGCTACTGTAGGCACATTTAAAAGAGACGTCTTTCAAGACGTTTTCTCAAATTAGCTAAACTATCTAAACAATTTCTTCCCCATGTGTCATGGCTATAATATAAAAAAGTAGATTTAATACTCAAGCAAATGCAGGTTTGAAACTCAATCAAATTATTTAGACGAGAAACTGGAAATTAACGCGCCGTGGTGTCCACTGTCCAAAAGCCACGGGATATCATCACTCAAACTGTCGCTTGTAGGTTATTGTAAACACGGTTTTAACATGGACCTAAGTTAATAACTTCCCAACAAAAGGTTTTGCATAGAGGAAGAACACCTTGCCTTCTTTCACTTAAATTAAGCCCTGCTGAGTGAACCATCAAACTATACAGAGTCAACACATACAGTATCTCTGCCATCCTGACTGCCGTGCTAGTCACTGCTTTGGCCATCGATGGATCGATTTATTGCACAGTACTCACAGGAAGGCAGTTACTGCTCTCATTCGAAAGAAAACTACGGCATGAACCAATCAAGTATGATGCTGCTTTGTGCATATCACAAAACAATTGTACAGTAGGCTACACGTAGTATAGACTAAATGCTAAAAGATACAGTACCTAGCCAGTCTACTGACTGTGTTGCATCTGACTGGTAATGTGATCAAAATCATCAGTACTGATACACCAGTGGATTTCCTGACCTAGGCTGTTGAAAGAAATGGAACGAATCATCGACTAATCATATTGAACAGCCACATCCGATTCGACTGACAAAATTCGGAGTGAGGTACAGCCCTAATTTGTACGGTATTATTGTTTTGGTTTGAAACCAGTGCATGCCTCTCCCACACCTGAACAGTAAGTCATATGGCTCTCTACTCCTCCTACAACCACAACCTCTTTCCAGCATGGTTATATTTGACTAGAGACTTTAGGTGGGGCCATGAGATGGGGAAATACAAACCCAATCGAGGAGTGTACTCTACCTTTAATCAGCATGGGTATGCATACAGATTACCAAAGTGAAATATTATGAAGGTCATAATGTTCTCACTGGGCCAGTAGAACAGATGGACATGTGCAGTATAACACATACTTATGAGATTTTGTACCCTACGTCGCATTTTTAACCAAATAAAAGTGCTTTAAAGAAAAGGAACCAAAAAAATAGCTACTATTCAGTTTTAATGGTCTTTGCAAAGGATCCCTAGTGAAAGTACTACCTCATTTGAAGGGATAATTTACAGAGGCTTTGCCCTGCCACATACATTTATATCACCTTATCAAACGGCAGTTATTCTTATACTGCACATTTTCAGGTGAGGGTAGATAGTTTGAAGTCACTCTGGCATAACAGGTCAATTTAGTGATGAATTATAAATATCGTACATCATAATTACTGTTCTAAAATGTAGCTACACAAGCTCTAAGGATCTTTATTCTGAATGAATATGAATTCTGAAGATGAAAAGTGTGATGTCATAAATGAATCAACACATCAGTTAAAACGTCAGTGAAAAATTATTTAGAAAAATACAATTGAACCAACTCATATATATATATATATTTAGGAGTTATTTAACTATACATTTTAAAAGCTATTATTTTACAGTATATCAAATCATCCACATGGACCAGAAACTACTACAACTTGTCGAGCAGACGCAACAACTGAAACAGCTTGGTTCTTTTTTTGGATTAATTTAGCCCCTCAGTAAAAGTGAAAGGCCAGTCTATATTCGCCAACTCTGTTATGGCAGCCTGCTGAGTTGTAGAACTTCAGTGTATGTGGGAGAAGGAGAGGGGATTGGTCAATGACAGAAATATTATACATCAAGCAGATGTGTTTTTCGCCAACCAGCACAGGAGTGGCACCCATTGTGAAGAGCAAGCTTTTTGAATATCGCCAGGCTCTCGGGATGCCGAGTGCTTAAGGTATTAAAGCTGCATTTTAACAAACAATTAGCTGTAGCGCATCTCAACATTAATAATAGAGCTATGTAGATATGCATGGTCCGCTGGTTCACCAACAAGATGTCATGGTGAATATAATTTCCTTTCACCTGCATGAGATTTGGTCTGTCCACCTCTGACAGCACAAGAGCTAATTTGAGCATTACATTTGTCTCCAGTTCATTATATTATTAAATTATTATTATTATCATTAATATTATTATTATATTACATTATACTGTATGTATCCTTTCTGTTCTATTATGTTATGATCTGCTATTAGTAATTCATTTTGAAGTAAATGGTATGTTGCTAATGGCATGATGCTAAGCTAGCCCAAATGACTGCCGATGTCACTATTCTAACAGAATGTGTTTGCGATGACTATGTGCGGTCTATTCATTTTAAGATGCCTTGGATAGAGGTCTAAGCTAATGCAGTAAATGTAAATGTTATACCAGAGACCCCAAGGATTTCAGCAGTAAGTTCCGACCAAGAAATCTGATTGGATAAGAGACATTTCATGAGTTCTGATATATGTCTAAGACTTTTAACTATACATGTATCACTCCACTTTACAGGTGTTATTATAACTGCTCTTTTAACTGTTGTAAAAGCAGTATCACACACTGCTGTTACACTGAATATCAGCACTCCCTTGTATATATTGCTTTATTTAGTCTCGCCTGTATCCATCAGACCAGACGTGACTATGCCACTTTGTGATCACATGTCCGGGGACAATTTATCTTGATGGGGCACTGAAATCTGTCGCTGACTTTTTAATTTGTCGGCTTCACTGCCTTTCCTAACAGACTGTGGCCTATATTGTTCATGTCCTCATGCGTTTGTGTGTATATGTATATGTTAATTATATGTATAGTATTAAAGTAGTTATGGTATAGCCCATAGAGGTGAGTTTAACTACATTATGGAACAATTGTGTCAGAGGATTGTTGGTTTGCTCGGTTGCTTATAGACTTACTGTAATAAGGCTTTTACACAACTTTGTTGATTTGCGATTTTGTTAGAAGTTAGTAAATAACTATACTAACTATAACGTTAAAAAAATATTTTACTGAGGTTTTCATTTGAGGTAACTGTGCAATTTAAAGAAAACCTTGGTTCACGAATGCTGCTGGCAATTCCTTCCACATCAGCAGTGTTTACGGCATTCCCTTTCACAATTATGTCATCAGTGACTAAAGTGTAGGCCTATGTACAGCATATGTGCATACAACCGCCATCCTTGGCATTACGGACTTCTGCCATACATTTCTATTCAAGCTTCTTTAAAACTGTCGTAATTAAGATTGAAAGAGACAAACATTTTGTAAATCAACAACCCAAAATGCCACCCCCGCCTATATTTGCAGGACTAATCAGGAAAAGAGGCCCTGATTGGTGACAAATCTAAATGTAGGAAGGAGCTATCAACCAGAACACATATTCCCACATAATTTCACCTGCTGTTATAGCTGACTAATTACACTAAATGCATAGCTCTAAAATCGTGCCCGCATCTCCTTTAAAAGGTATAGTCAGCAATTCTAAGCTAATACACTTTTTGTCAAACTCAGCGAGTGCTCTGAGCACAATGAAAAACTTATTTGGTGTTTATACACAACCCTGGTTCGGTTAATGGGAACATATCAAAGTAATGTAACCACACAAGTTGACACAACAATTTCATAGCCGTGGCAATGCATTTCTAGTGTCGTGGGCGGAGCTTCTGAGGAAGCACCCTATAGCACTGAAGAGGTGGCACTGAGAGGTGTTTTTGTTTTGACTGATTTCAAATCTCAACAAGCTCCCTCTAGAATGACTGACTTCACCTTGAACTGGTCTGTCTCTTCTAAATTTATCTGGTTTAGTGAATATAACATAAAGGTGTACTGAATGCGGCCATATGCTCGTTGCAATATGATCTGTCATGTGACTTAAAATATATTGACGTAAACATGGGCTGCATTTTCCTTTTTGAATCACTGCCGATATTTTGATCACTACATTTCAAGGAGTAGGATTTGTGGAGAGATCTACAACTCAGTTTTCTGCATTACCCTCATTTCTGCAAAAAAACATTGTCTCCAGATGATGAAACGAATATGAAATCGCATTATAAAAAGCTGAATGAATATATTAATGAATTGTTAGGTAAACTAGGTAAACTAGTATGAGCATTATTCTCTAGAATATGAGCCATGATCGAGTGGTGTTAGTGTTGACAAAGAAGACATTTATCAGCTGTCTATGCGTATAGAGCATGTCTTATTAGCTAAGCAAGAAGATTGTCACAAAGGGTGAAGAATCAGTGATGTAATGCCACCGGTATAACTACAACAGATTCACTGACCGGGTTGATTTACACCGCTTACCACTGCTTTTTTCACAAGCCGACGACAATGATTCACATAATCAATATGAAGGTGTAAAAGCAAAGGTTAGCACAGGCGGTAGGAGGTGTGTTCTCGACAACAGCAAAAAAATAATGCAGCACCTCCAGGAACAATGTGCAGCAATTTGGTCATCTAGGACTATAGGCAACAAAGTTTACAATACAATAACAATACACAAACACAGTTTCAGCTGCCTACTTGCAATGAAACACACTACATTACAGTATCACAATGTCATGTATTTCAGTAATTGCATGCTAAAACACAGTAATACAACTTTTAACTTGTCTTTTTGTATTTAAATCAATTGATTTCATAGATTATAACTGAGTGCACATTTTTGTTTTGTTCAATTGTTGAAGCAGCTGAGTGCCTTTTGAGTGGCATATGTCCTCAACTAAAACCAACCAGGTATGACCAATTGTGAAACGTGAGCACTGAAAAAACATCAGGCTTTCAATTAAATCATGTTTGTGACAAGCTCCAAAGATGAGGTGTGGGTGTATCACATCCATATCCATTTAGGTTGGTGAACCTTAACCTAAAGGTTGTGGGTTCAACCCCCAGCCAGACATACAGCCAGCCAGACATACAGTACCTTGAGATCACTGGAAGAAATCAGCAAAATGACGTAATTGTTTGTATGGCAAAAATGTTTTAGCAGGTAAAGAAACAGCCTATACAAGTCTGCTTAGTATGTAGTATGTAAGCAGACATAACACTACAAACAAAACCTAATTGTGTGTGTATGTGTTTGTGTGGTGTGTGTAAGAGTGTGTGTGTGTGTGTGTGTGTGTGTGTGTGTGTGTGTGTGTGTGTGTGATAGAAGGATAACAAGAGGTTGAGAAAGAGGGTGAGAGAGCGAGAGAGAGAGAGAGAGAGAGAGAGAGAGAGAGAGAGAGAGAGAGAGGGAGAGGGGGAGAGGGAGAACAGTTTGGGTGTAAAGAAAAACAAGGACAATGGCTCTTGTTCCCTGCATCTTAAACAAAGCAACACCTTGCATCTCCATTGAGTCGGGTCCTTTATTGTCAATATTGTGATGCATTCACATCATATGTTATTACAAAGCTTGTCCTTTCCATACTGTATCAACGTGATCCATGTAATAAAGCAAACCTAATGTTATATGGAGTCGTATAGGCTTCATGAGATACTTACACTACTATTTTGGCCAGACCAGTGAACCATGGCTTGATTGTGAGCCGAATCTCCAGTAAGTGCGAACGTTGAGCTCGACAACTGAAGTTCTCGTTGGCCGGAGGAGGACGAGGCATCTTCGCTGCTCCATCGGATTTCAGACCAAGTTCCGCTCTCCGACAACGGTGAGCTGCGCTTTCTTCTCCTGCGTCGCGTCCTTAAACAGGGCGCAACCTTTATCATCACCCGTTTTAGCGCACGAACCTGCGCTCCATTATTCGTGAAAAATCTCTCACGTTTGCTGGTATTTTGAGGAGATGTGTTGCCGCCAGTAAAAGGGATATCAGCGCGAAAACGGGAAGGGAAAAGTTTATGAACACCACGACACACGTCCTTTCCGAGATAATTCGAGTTATTTCCCAACGGTTGCAGGAATGAATTTTCTTTGCTTAAGGTGAATTCTGAAACCTTGCTGTTATCCCTGTTGATGACAGATCTGGGGCCAGTTGCCCTCTCATTAAATCCTACAAACTCATCAGCTGCGATATCGCTGTCATTAACCAAATCCATCGACGAGAGTATCCGTGGAGATGAATTGATAATCGGGAGCTGGCATGATGGAATGCACCTTACCTCCGCATTTGTTACGGACAGAACTGAAGTTAAAGTAAAGAGAAATCCCCACTTATCAATACCACTATAAAGGCAACAGCCGAGGTTCTTCGCCATTCTACGTTAATTCCGCTTTCAAACGTGGTAAAAACATATCATTTTTAAGTGTTAACTAAGGGTCTGACTGCCATTAGCTCATGAAGTCGGGTGTGTGAATGCGCTGTAGGGTGATTTAGAGCGCGGACCAGTGTTTCCAACTAGCTACTGATGCGAACGATGCGTTAGAGGAGGGGCAGGGACCTGGAGGCTACAAGTCCTGATAATGATGGAAACGAAGGTTATTATCCTGCATCTTCAGCCCAACCTTGATGAGAAAATAATTGGAAATAAACCCCAATTCATATTAAAATCCCATTTCAGCAGAATGGAAACACCCCCCAGGAGTTGTGGATTCGTCATGAGAGACAAAACGCCCATGCGTTCTCTTTGGACATTTCTACTTGTGGCAAATGTGCTAACTAAACATTTTTAAGACAAGACTAAACGCCACGATAGAAGAGTAAGATGAAACATCTTATAATTTATGTTATACAGCCAGGCCTCCAATTTACAATATTTGGGCATCAACAATTCCACAGTGATTTTACATGACTTCAAGCATATTATGACTTCACATAGCCTATTCTAATAGCATGAACATAATTCATATCAATGTCTTGCCAAGTGTCTTTTGTCTGTCAGAACAAACACATTGTATTATTGTTTTATCACTATATACTGTACAGTGTATATATACATACATCAGGTAGGTGGGCTACTGCACTTTTCAAATGCATTGTTCCCTCCTAACTACTTTTGGGCTTTACTCCAGCCAGTTAATAGTAAACCATTAGCAGAACCCAGGTTCAGCCTAACCCTCTGATTAGATTCTATTTCTTTGAAACATTTAGTCAATAGGATGAGGATGTTGACTGCCGACTAATGCCGGAGAGACACTCTATATTGAGCCATTCTCTCCACCACCCTGAGCTGGGACATGCCCCTGATTCACGCACGGGTCAATGGCACAGAGACGTCGTTCAGTGGCAGCTATTAGTGATGCAGTGTGCAAGTGCTGTCTCAATCTGTTTCAGTTAGCCTCCACCAGACAAGAGGAAACCAGTTTATAATTCAGATTGATAGCTGATTAGGTTTTTCAATCGAATACTGGTCAGAAAGCTATAATTGTAATATAATCTGAAAGTCGTGTCTAGGAGGCACAGTTGAAGATTTCTGGCAATTACAGTACAGTAGGCCTATATATATACATGTCACTTGAATCTGTAAGGTTTAATTATGTCTGTATTTGTTAACAAGGAAAATTCTACTCGCAAAGATCCTTGCAAGTTTGCAAAACAGTGATTGCTAGTATATTTAGAGCTCTTATTCTGAAGTTAACATCAGAAGATTAAATACAAAATAAGATGGTCAAATCAGAGAAACAGAATAAAGTCACATCACGTTCACTCCAATGGACCACTTTTTCACAGCAACAGCGAATCAAATTGGGCGCAATTACTAAAAATACCCTATAAATTATACATGTAAATTGATGCATTTATTGAATACTAATAATACAAAATTGCAGTTATGTATCTGTATTTATTGATTCAAATTGCCCACCAAGCACTTCCTTGAACTGTTTTGAAACATGAACCATGTGACTCTCGCTTCTACATGACTCTGGATCAAATAAAATGTGCATTAATTGCTAATATTATAAAAACAGAATAAGTCATTTATTTCAAAATGGCTACTATTCCCATCTTGGATTTAATTATCACATTGCAACAGACAGATGTTTCAGTGCGTGGCGTTTTATCACATTTATGTTGCATGACAGCTGGGTGTAACCAGTCTTTCAGCAGACAAGATTTTATCTTTGCCAGCGGCCACACAGCCTGAATACCAACCAACCATGTTATATTCCTTGTCCCTGACCTCCATATACTTCAATAGAAACATTTGAGCAGCAGTATGACAGGGAAGAGTAACGCGAGCCATATGGATTGTTTCATTTATTTTTTTGTAATTAAACAGAATGAGTCTTTTGGCAAATGAATGATAATTGTAGCCTCTTTTTCAAACCAGACTTCTTACACTGTAATCCCGTGTTAAATTTCACCATAATCCCCATTATGATCATGAAGGAAGTATGAAATCACTACACCCGCTGTGCATGAGCCCAAATTGAACATGCTGTTTGTTCAACATGGAGGAAGACAAAAGGCTTGCAGGACATTATTCATGCACAGTACATTGCCTTGCCCTTCTACTACGACCCTAGAATTAACATCTGCCTCCACTGCTTCAAGACCTGGAAGATGAGAATAAATAAGGAAAATACATAAGCACAATGCTGAGCAGTGTTGTCTAATGCTTTTGTAGATATTTAGCTGGTCGTCTCCAAATGTAGCCATTTATTAACTCATTCATTTATTAATTCATCCAACTAAAGAAGTAAATACAAGACAAAGCTCTCTTACCTCTTTGCCCTACATTGATGGGCATTTCTTATGTGCACTGATACTGCTGAATGTGGGCACAGAACCTCAATTTAATCATTGTTACGTGAGGCATCTGTTTCAATTAGCAACTATACCTAAGGGATAGATGAGAAAATTCCCTGTTTCAAATAATGATTTAAATTACATTATTGATAGATACAGCAAAGCAAGTTTCAACCCCTTTGCTGTGTGATGTATGAAACCCTTTCAATCTCGTTTAAAAATAATGACATTTCATGCAAGCAATTTAAACTCTCAGAAAAGAAGTGCAAACTGGAAACCTTTAAGGTTCTTTGGACTGTCCACTTAGGAAAATTAATTTAAATCATGCTTTAATTTTGACCCTGCAGGCCAAAATTTTAATTCAAAGCATTAAGCATTTGATCTTGAGTGACTTCAGTGGAATACATTACAATCAAAATCCTTTTAGTCTCGACACTCGCAGCCATCTTTGAAATGCCTCTGGGCAGTTATTAGGAAGACCATATTGAAAAGGATATACCTCTAACTGCCACATTTTCTCATAGAGCGGCATTCAAAGTTAGCAAGTGGCATGTCTCAGTCTCTGCTATAATCTTCACAATCTTTGCAAAAAGTGTTTTGTAGGCCTACAATCTGTAAATAGGATAATTCATAATTTAGAAACCGTTGATGTAACACTTGTTAATCTGTTGAGCTAAACCTTTGTCAGGTTTTTATGTAGTGCATATATACACACTATAGCCTACACATCATCCTAACCAAAGCCATTCAACAACAAACAACATATTTTGCCATATGATCAACATCAACTGCCAAAATTTATGATAAGAATGGGAATAATTAATTTTATGCCTTTCTAGGGAAGTTTGACATAGTCCCTAAAGGCTCCTGTATTGCATCCATATTTGTTTTTATAATATTCTACCCTGTTCTCCAAATGCACAAGGTTCCTTTGAGCAGATCTTTTCTTCTACTACTACAGGGATGAAGTAACCAAGGAAAATATGGATTCTACGGATATGCATAGTTTCTAAGATTAGAGTTAAAATTGCTCAAATAATTTGAGAGACTCTGTAGGACATTCACACTGTTAATTCCCCAAATTCCATAAACCTGAAAATGTATTTATGTTTCTATTATTTTTTGCAAATTTTGCAATGTCCATCTAATCAACTTTTCATTTGTTAGGGAAAATAATCTGTCTCAAATTGTGTTTATACTGTTGCCACATTACTGTTTAAATGTTTTTTTCATCAAACCTAATTAACAATATAGGAGACAAACACAAAGAAATTGTTGTTGCTTAGTGACAGAAACTTTAGGATGCAGATAGCCAGTTCTCTGTGCAAGCTAATTAGGTTGACACTTTCTTACTTAATTTAAAGCCACCTAAAATTAAAAAAACATTGAACTTCATGCAATTACAAAGGGGTGGGTGGGAAACTCCCACGCAGTGCATCAGTAATTCACAAAGCAAAACATGTCATCTTACAGAGGACTTCTTTCATTTTCAGGAATGTCATTTCTCTGCCTTATGAAGGGTTGGGATAGGGGCATCTTTCTAGAAATCAATTATTAACCAAAGCTTATCACAACCTCGTGCATAGATCAAACCAGCATGCTTGTAAAATACTTGAGGGCATCTCATATATTTAGCGCTGCCAGAAAAACACAAATCTGAGATAGAAAGGTTAGGCATTTGAAATCTGACATGAGTATGGAGACTTTGTAATTTTCCTGACAGGTACACAATATGGCAGTGTATCACTGTAGGGTATTTGAGTATATCTTTGTACTTTCACCATCAGAGGCAGTCGATTTTGCATTGCCACAGAATAAGGATCCTGTGAAAATCTTACTATTTTATATTTCATGATATTGCTAGCAGGCTGTGAGTGGAAGCATATGAGTGGATTTGCATTCCAACCTGCCTCGTGTGCAGAAATTTCATCATTCTTACACATAGATAACAGTCTTAAGGCACACACACAGATGCCTAACTTGTTTTTACTCCACAGGTAATAAACCACAAGGCAGGTAAAAATATTTACCCTGCGTTAAAAGCCCTCCCTGAAACACCTTGTGCCCTCACTCTACATCTCATACAAGACTGTAAACTACATTAAAGTAACAAAGTACAAATATGGTATGTTACTCTTGTACTGTATCTGTATACATTTTTAATTTGAACATCTCAAGCAAATATTAGGTTTAAATGTTGAAAGTCTCTCTTTAGTCAAATGCAACTGAAATAATATTAAGCCATTTTTGTTATACTGCTGTAGTTGCATTGGGTAATGCAACTACAGCAATGGAAATGGTTAATATTTTGTGGTACAATACAGTAAAGACATTTCAACAAATTGGTAATTTAGTACAAGTGACCACAGAGTAGTATTATACTGGGTTACTTTCACATACATCTACACATCTGCAAGTATTGTTTTCAGCAATGGTATCTTTACTTTTACCTGTAGCCTGTGTATTTTGAGTATTTGTTCTACAACTGCTCATTTAACCTTTTCCTCCTCTGTGGGTGTTTTTAATGATGAGGTGATACCGTTGCCATAGCACTTGCATGACATATTTCTAGCAGACAAAAAGCTATTTTTATATTTGGATTGCACTTATGTGAACCTGTGCTAATATGTTGGCAGCTGCCCATGGGAACTGTGGTGTTTTAGAGTTAAGGGAGTGATCTTGTGCCACTCTAGGCTTAGTTAAAACACAAAAAACTTTAATGAAATGAATAATGTAGAAGCATTACACGGTAAGAGGTATAATTTCCTCTGGGGGCTGTTACTTTAAGGCTTTGTAACCTGTTTAGGTCTGCTTAAGGTGCTTTAAATCATATTTCACTTCATTTTAGAATCGGAGCAGGTCCTATTGAATCCTTAAAATCCATATCTGTTCACATGTTAAATGTTCTCTATTGTGAACATTTTTACAGTTGTGTGTGGTCAGTTGTGTTTTGAAAGGGCTGAAATGTATAATATAGCCTAGCTCTGATCTCAGTTACATGTTCATTTAAGTTATAGTCTGGAACTCCTTTTTGAATGAACACACCATAAGTTCCAACAATGGCACATTGGTTGGGCCATATGACGTTGTAACTCTGATTGGTTAAATGCTGAACCCAGTTTCAAAATGAATCAGAAGTGTACGCCCATTAAAGTGCAACGACTAGAAACATTCTATAGATAGATAGACATTAGATGGACAATGGAGCATGTCCATTCACAAAACAAAGTGAGTGGGTCTGCTTATACCAATCTAGCTAAAAGGTAACAGAGCAAACAAATCAATCAGATCTGTCCCCAGGTGTGACATCATTTCTGGACTGTAACCAATCATCCCAGTCAGATAGCCAATCAATGTTGCACACAGTGTTGCACAAGAAAGTGCAACTCCAACTGAAATAAAACACAACGGAATGATATGGTGCCTGCTGACCATGTCATGTACACTGTCGTAGACTATAACACCCAAATTTCTCCAACTCAATCCAATAAAATAAGCCAATCTCCCTTCTGAGATGCAGACGAAATGGAACCAGTTTGGGATCAGAGAGCTTTCATGCATTTTGTGTCAAGTTATTTGGTCCTGACGCATAAAAAAGCTTTGCTCCCTAGATATGACGGAGGCCCTGATTGAAACTCTTCAGTGTGTGCGTGTGTGCTGGCTGTGTAGCGGGCTCATTAGCCAGAGAGACCTGTGTGCATTGTTCCAAGCTGCAGAGTCAGCAAGGGGGTCACTCATCGCTCCATGGTATATCTCCTCGTATGGCAGCTTCATTGTCACCGCGCAGACATACGCACACACACACTCCGGTGCAGGCTTGTTCATGCAAATATTAAGATGCAAGAAAGAACGTCACACGTGTATTCAGTGTATGGCACTGCAAAATTGGTATCACACACACACACGCACACACACACACACACACACATCTGCGTGCTGTCAGTTCTCCATAATTTACTGCATAGGCTTAGATTCCAGGGGGGACGCAGGGGATGTGTCCCCCTCAATATTTAGAACAAGTGAACTTGTCCCCCCCCCCAATAAAAACAAGAAAGACGCACTGGGACCACCAGGGGTTAATACTAGGGTTGGTAGATACCTATATGTTCGGTATCTACCGGACCAAATTAAAACGTAGGTAGGCTACCATTAGCTATGTTAAACATGCTTAAAATACCTAAAGCAAAAGGTTCAAAACAGATGCACCGATCAACCGCCCTGTCTTTCTAATTATAGAGCGTTACCGATCAAATGCCTATATGTTTACCTGTAATGTATGCCGGTGCACCAGCATGTTTGTGGCGCAAAAGAGATTCACTCCTTTTATTCTTTAAATCTAGAGACTGTAACTACTGTATAATATGTCACGGTATTGTTCCTATAAAGAGGATTCAATTATAAAACTAGCTGGCTACACAGGTTGTCATTTTTCAGAAGGGGTGAGACAGGGTAGTGATTGTGAAAGTAATGACCAATAAAAAGTAAAGTAATATTATTACTTTTTGAAGGAGTCATAAGTAAATAGTAACTTATTACTATTACTGAGTAACTTGCCAAACACTGCTGACTACACCTTTAATACGCAGCTCAGGTATCTCTTTTAGAGCGAACTGCCCTGACCATTGCATCTTTAGGGGGTGCTGGCACAGGAGGCCAGCAGGAGGTCTGCAGTGCCATTGGTCTGCACTTATTAACATTGTAACATAATGGCTGACTGTCTCAAATGCACAATAGGGCTTTTTCATATTGGACTGTCTACTACTTCTGTTCCCTGGTCCACAGATCCATAGTCTGCAGTGCAGTATGCATTTAGCAAGCCGTAAATCATCCCCACACTGCATGCTCCACATGCTTTTATTTCCAGAGCTTTGGTGTATGGAATCGGGCGAGTTATTGTTGTGAGTGACAGACGAATGAGATCAAGTGTATATTATACCCAGGGAGGAGAAGGCAGTTCTCTGTTAAGAAACATGTCAGGGAGCATTCTGGGAAACAACTGCCATTCTGGTGCTGCCATTATGGTGTGTTTCCCGAGACACAACAGCCGCTGAGCTATAAGGGAAGCAAGCTGTTGGTTCAAAGTAGTAACAATGGCGGACCGGGGACTGTCTGTGTCTGTCAATTTTAAACAAACAAACAAACAAACAAATAATAATGTGCACATGCCACCGAAGGCTGCTGTTTCGAAAGACAGAATGAATCAATGAAGCCTGTTGGAGCAGCTTTCACTTAATGGCTCTTACAAAGCAGCGTCATTTCCGATTAAAAGCACGATTAGAAATCAATACATTGCCGTCTTTTCTTTTTAGAGACTGCTGGCAAGACAATAGCCCGGTTGGCTCGTTGAACAGGCCCACCAGCCACGGATCCTATTCAATCAGATCTGACGTTCTGATTCTGCAATACCATTAAGTTAATCTTAGTTTCGCTATAGTTGCATCTTTATATTGTTTCTTGATTCACATGCAAAACAATGGGTGCAAATATTGATTTACACGTGGAATAAAATACCAGTACACTGCCAACAGAACCCTATACATGTCATCCCCAGTTCAGTTTATATATTGAAACATAACTGTGCATGAAAGCCATTGAGGCTATAAGGGGAGTGGTTGAAAACAGATTAAGACAAAACGTGCTGTAAGAAAGGGAGTTGAAAAGAGTGCCAGCCTCTCAACACTCAGGACCCTATTTAAATGTTGCGCATGCTCTAAAGCGCATGGCTCAAGTGCTCTAGAGCTTGCCGGAATCCACTTTTGCTATAGTTTAATGGTGGAAAAATGGTTGCAGCACCAAAACTCATGGTTAAAAATGTTGTAATTACTCTCTTCATTAATTATGGGTGCGTGTTTTGGGTGTGACATAAGGTAAACCAACCAAAATGTAATCTCCTATTCCCTTAAAAACTAAGTGAGCCTGCACCTTGGCTGATTGCTAAAAGGCGGATTTGCCAAGTTGTACAAAAGAACGCTTCTCTACTGAGGAAATGGCTCTCCTGTTTCAATAAATGAACCATGCCATCTACAGAAACAGCAGGATTCCACCAAAGCTCCCTGAAATATATATTATGTGCATAATAATAATCTTTCACTTTGTAATCTTTTTATTTTTTGTGTATGTTTGTGCACTGCTGTGCCCTGTGTGTGAGTACACACACATTGTGCACCTCTAGGAACATATTAGGATAATGCACCTTCAAAATATTAATAAAATAATGTGAATTATATTGACTTCAAGTTACCTACTATTGGCTGTACCAGGGGGCCCAAGTGAATGATCCAGATTTAATAATCCTAATGTGTTGATATTTATGATCACGTTACGATTAATAGAATAATGCAAACTTTCATAAATAAAAACACGGTAATAATACAGTGTTTTTATATACATAAATACACAGGTACAGTGATGAATGATGAATAAAATGTTTAAAGATTATTTTTGTTTAGTGATTGGGAGATTATTTTATGTGTCCTATGTTTTTACCATAAGGCCTAAAATAGGTAGTTAATCTACTGTTTCACAGTAAAATATAATATACATTAATTCACCCTTTTGCTGGGATCAGGATATCCAGATTTTTTGGATCAACGGTATCCCGATCCTAATAAAACGTCTTGAACACAACAAATAGGCTACTGGATAAATAAAACTGGATTATTTGACCTAATCTGGATAACTGTATAGCCTATTTGATTAAGTTTTTGTTGATCAGTCACACTGTTGCTCCCTGGTGCCGATGCACACTGTCTCAAGAGCGACATGCCCATGGGTAATCACTGTTTATATTCCATTGTGTTGGTTTGCTCAGATTAAAATGGTGTAAATCTGAATTTAACAAAGACAGGTTGTGCTGGTTTAAGGTAGGGCCCATAGAGTTTCAAACCAAAACAACATAGGCGCAACACCGGTTTCAATCACAATGGACATTTCAGACACAAATGATAGTTTACATTTAACAAATTTGGGTTATCACAAAGATTAATACAGTTTACTAGACATTGACACTGAGCTCAGATAAGCTTCTGCCACGGTACATTGTATTCCTTAGCTGTCACAACACCTTTTCGGATAGCTGCTAATTGGAAGGGCTCTGCTTGTAGTCTGTAGCAAACGAAGAGGAGCGTGTGGGAGACTTGCATGTTCCCGTCTTGACTGTCATAGGGCGACATGCTCACGCTCCTCTGAGATTTGCCTCTGTGAGTCGCGCACACAAAGGCTTGTAGACTTCTCAGTCGAGTTTCATTGGAGGTGCGAGAAAAGAGATTCTTGTCAGGGCTTTCAGAAATGAATTCACAAACCTTATGGAGGTTCGAATTAGTCTGCGTGAGGTTTCACACACTGACGTCAAACCTCTCTCTGCAAATCTATTTGTGGAAACATCTATATTCAATGCTTACAACATTGATACTTTGTCCCCATTTGTGACCTTATCGTCATCTGACTTCATGGAATGTGATATCAAAATGTTACAAATGTGGCGCAGGCATGAAGCTATCAGACGTTTCAGCAGTGTCACAGAACATTTTTGATGTGACAGCATTAGAAATATGCCGACATCAAAGGTACAGTATTTGGGGCAAACTTCGGCTAATGATGCACCACTGCCGTCATTTGGTTGTACTGATGTGAGGCTCTGCAAAGGGTATGCACACTATAGGAAAGGCCAATTGTAATGACACGAATCCTGTAGTTGTAAAAAGGAAAGATTATCCCTTAATTTGCCATTTGGTTTTAATGTCACAGAAGGACTGCAACTAATCAGTATACTTATCTCAAATTCAGATAATGTCTTTGGAGGCCCATAAGCCACTAAACATTTCTTGAAGCAGTGTATATTAATTGTGGTATAAATAATTCCCAAAAAGTATGTGACTGACTCATAGAAAGGTTATGGCACAAACATAATTTTTTTCAGAAAAATGCTTAGAAATTTTTATTTTTGTGACTTAGTTTCAACTAAGCAAATTATGTTCCTGCAAATCTGATGATCATACCAGACTTCTGAAATTGTTTTTAATTGACCATATAATGTAACCTATCCATTTTCAAATGTGTGAAAATTGGAACTAGTAAGCAATTAGAAACAACATTAAGTCTGTTCTGAATATATTTAAAACTTTTATGAGGACAATAGAGTTTATGCTTGATGTAGGAAGCCTATAGCTTTTTCTGTGATGCAGGTTTCAAACTTAATGAATAAAATATGACCCTCACATAAGTATGCTTAAGCAACATGAATAAAAGCTGTTTGTATTGTTCTACAGTTTCAAATGCAGCTTCTGTAAGAAAATACAAATAAAGTCTGTTATAATAATAATAAAATATATGAAAAATATATGGTTACTCAAATGTAACCTATTCATTGATATAAGATACATTTACAGACATTGCAAGGCTAAACTAAGTCAAGAACATTCAAATGGTACATGCATGAAAATGATAAAAGATTACAGCCTTGTTTTCCCATACCACATTTCGAAATTATTTTGCATGCATGAACATTGTTTGACCAGTTAGGAGGGTCCGAACCCCGACTTTGAAAACCACAGGGCAACCAGGCAAGATAATGAGCACAATTCTTTCATCATAAGCCAAGCGGGAACAGATTATATTTGAAAACCCACATCTTTAGTTTATATCCCTCACAAAGAAATTTAACAGTGTTTCTCTACTCAACTTCAACAAAGAAATGTGAGAAAACCAGGGGAGCAAATCATTATTAGCTCATACGTCAAAGTAGTCTAATATCTCAAAATGGCTCCTGCCTTGGAAACATTGTGGCAAGGTTTATAAATAGCAGTTATGATCAATCAAGGGTTGTTTACCTGCAATAACAGTTAATGTTTGAATAATAACTACCTCAAAGTGCATGATTTCACACTTGGCTAAATAATCCTTTCAGTTTCCCAAAATATGTAAAGCAGCTGTTCTCTTTTCTGTGTGCGAAACTGCATTTTGCACAAACAACTTCCTGGCCACCAAAATCAAGCATCTGGCCGAAGTGACATTTTAATTTAGAAGACTGTGACTGTTCCCATGTCCACACTGGATTGTGCTGTCCTTGCGTTAGACTGCATTACCAAGGGTAGTGAATAACATACAATCCCTATAGTTCTGAACCTCCGTGTAATCTCGAGGGGTGGAGAATTCCTTATTAGGGGCCCCTTATAACCTTGTGATAAGCGTACAACGTCACTTAGCTCTCAAATACACATACCAAATGTTGCTTTAAAAAAAAAAAACACATTCACTATCAATGGCAAGACAAAATAGTCTCTATTGGCTAAGTAAATGTAGTGTTTTATTTATTTAAAAAACCACACTTGGAGAGCCAAGTGACGTTCTAGTCTTACTTTAGTCATACAGGGTTATAAGGACAACAGTTGATCAGATACACTAAAATAGTATGTTTCTCAACATGAAAAATAGGTTATTCGTACCCTATTATCATGTGGCCCTGATAGTATTAGAACATAAACACAAACGATTGTGTGATAATAAATGTAAAACATTATTTATTTAATACTTAACTTAAGCATTTTCAACAACATCTCACAACCCTGCAAATGATATTATATGATGAAAAAAAAACACGTAATATTATCATAATACAGCTTTACCTTTTAATTGGAATCGGATAATTGGAATGGTCTTTATGTTTGTATCCCAGTGAAACCAACAGCATATCAGACCACCATGGATTTGCTGATATGACAGTGGGCTGTTTTCTGGCTCACCATCAAAGTTGCACGTCAAGTTATTTCTGCAACCACATCAGAAATTTTGTTTTCCAAACATTAAAAGGCAGCTTTCAGGACAATGCTGCAGTTTTGCATAGTTATCCCATACAGCTTTAAAGATATTTTACCACAAACATTGTGTCCTCTATGCAGCTATAAAACGGAGATGATGAATCAAAATGTTAAGGGATTCATTCCCATTATCATCCATGGTATAATTGGGGTCGGATATCTTGGCTCACAGAGCAGCTAAAGGGTGTGTAAACAGTGCCTTAATTGTGTGTCACTGAGAAAGTGCCTGTCCCGCTGACAAGTGGCACAACATAACATCAGACCGGGGTTAAGAAAACTTCTTATGTTCGTGGTATCTTCATTGAAATGAACAGTGGGCTAAATCATCCCGCCACCACATTTTAACACATGGGTGCAGTGAACAGTGCACAGCCTAAATTGTTAAGTGACCAGCACAAACAAGGACAAACAGAGCTAAACTTAAAAAGAAAACTTCTCAGAAACTCAGTCTTATTAGTCATTGTGACATTGCAATGTCTCCATTAAACTCCTGTCTAAAGCTACTGTAGATGTATACCGTACATGCATTCATCTAAATAATTTACAAAATAAAATAAAATAAAAAATAGACATTTTGAGAAATCTTTAAGAATATCTAGACTGTGGCTTTAAGTTCATATCTAGCCTAGGGTCAGTGAAAGTGTCTCAGTAACTTATTAACTGAGATGTTGTCTTGGAAACACACCTACGTTTTTGATGAGTTAGCAGGTGCTTTTATCCTTATTAACAACAGTGTGTATCATGATGACACGTATTAAGAGGCATGTATGGGTTCGTATAGGCAGGGGTGTGAACACAGGAACCACTCTTATCTCTCAGCCTATCCTGCCCGAAATTATGAGAGGGGTCTGGCTGCAGACCTCCAGTGTGGGTCGCTTCTGGTTGGAGGCTCCAATCTCAGTAGTTTTCTCCAGTGTGGGTCGCTTCCAAAACATTGTGCTCGTTTGTTTACGTCATGCGCTGCTAGCGAAGCATTGAAGCACTAGCACCCACGCCACTGGGATAAATCACAAGGTTCGTATTTGTAGTAATACGTTAATATTATGGGGTAGATTGTTTCTTCAATTGTTTTTTTTTTACTTTTACTTATTATAATTGTTTGTGTAAATATGTGTAAATCTACATCACGCAAATTAACAAATGTGGGCGAGCTTTAAAGTTACGGTAGG